>CM051689.1:2862076-2984576 GCA_028022725.1 Lycodopsis pacificus | reverse complement strand
CACTGTCCTTTATTTTCAATAGAAGGATCGTTTTAAATGACTGAAATTAAATTCATGCATGTAATTATGTAAATGAATTACATGGCGAGTGTGGCAATAGTATAGAGGGCCAATTCAGCTGCCACTCAATAAATGAATGCATATAATAGAGCTGTGACAGAAGCTTTGAAATGTTTAAAAGTAAAAGAATAAATGCATAAAAAAACATGCTGAGATAATATTAAGATATTCATAACTGAAACGTTTTTATTGATTTTCTCTGTCTCCTCATTTCATCACAAGCCCCCCTCTGTTTCCTCCTCTACAGTCGGTTTCTCTGTTGGTTGTGTTGGTGAGAAAGACGAAGAGTAATTGATGAAATACGAGCCGTTCAGCTGCAGTGAACTAAAGAGAAAGAAAGTTAGTGGAGAGCAGAGAGTTCAGGGTAAAAAAAGCTCATTTGGGTTTAGCAACGGGTTTCTGTTCTCCGACGTCGTGGTGTGTGTGTGTGTGTGTGTGTGTGAGTGTGTGTGTGTGTGAGTGTGAGTGTGTGTGAGTGTGTGTGAGTGTGTGTGTGAGTGTGTGTGTGTGTGTGTGTGTGTGTATAACCTCACATGTATCATGTGGGCTTCTTATATTTTCTTTTCCTGTATTCATTTGTGCATCTTCTTGATTCAAGAGTTCATACAATGCCTTTATTTCCACACACGCGTTGACTCTTTGCTCCCCGTCTGCAGCGCTCCTTCCCGTTCATCTCGGCCATGGTGAACAACGGCTCGGTGAACTACGACCACGGCAAAGACGGCCGCTCGTCGGAGCTCGGAGGCTGCTCGGCTGAGATCCGGAACCGAGAGCACGACACGTACCTCGCCATCCGCTACTCCAAAGGAAGACTCACGGTACGTAGAGACACTCGATGAGTAGCTCCTCTTCCTTTAGTCCAATCAAGAACATGTGATCCAGACACAAACGAGTACAGCTTCTCCTTTTTCCACATAAGGAGTATTTTCCTGATTATTCTCAGTAGCTTTAAGTCTCTTACGTCCCGTCTTTGTCCTGCAGGTGATGATTGATGTGGAGGACAAGAACGAATGGAAGGAGTGCATCGACATCGGAGGCGTTCGTCTTCCTACCGGATATTTCTTCGGTGCCTCGGCAGCTACGGGAGATCTGTCTGGTGAGTTTACACACTCGCACACCAACGAACAACCGAAGTAGAGAAGTCATGATATCCACGGCTGAAGTTCTGAAGCAGAGGTTTGTTGAGGGCCATTGTAGGTAAAACACGATCTATAGAAAGAGCTCGGGGAGGAGAGTACCTTCTTACATTTACGAGTAGAAACTCACAAAGAGATTCACTTGAATATTATCTGAGATGATAAAGTCTCGATATTTATATCGATTTTCTAAACGGATCGTTTGCTATTTTCCAGATAACCACGACATCATCTCGATGAAGCTCTACCAGCTGATGGTGGAACACACCCCCGAGGAGGAGAACCTGGACTGGACCAAGATCGAGCCCAGCGTCAGCCTCCTCAAGTCCCCTAAAGGTAGATTCAAGTTCCCCGATCTTCTCTCTCTGACAGCAAAATACAGAAGTGAAAACGTTGTAAATATAGCGTACTCTTGAACAGATGTTGGTATTTGTAGGTGTCTAACGTGCGTCCACAGCAGTACATTACTTTGCTGGTGCTGCTGTCTGTAGAAACATCTGCACTGTCCCTTTAAAACACAGCGCCCCAACCAGGAAACAATGATAGAAGTTAAAGAAACAACAAGGAGCAATCTTAGTTCATGTTGGTACTAGGTTTTATTATCATGTTTCTGCTCATTACACTCTTTAAAACACGTTTCTGGGACTTATTTAAAATAAGAAGACGAGCAGCATTTCTGAATTGAACATGAAAATGAACACGGACTCTTCTTTTTGTCCTTCGTAGACAACATCGACGATCCCACCGGAAACTTCCGCGGCACGCCGCTCACCGGCTGGAAGGTCTTCCTGCTCCTGCTGTGCGCTCTGCTGGGCATCGTGGTGTGCGCCGTGGTGGGAGCCGTGGTTTTCCAGAAGAGACAGGAGAGGAACAAGAGGTTCTACTAGAGGAGAGGAGAACCTCACCCAGAGAGGTGTTTGTCGTGGAACGAACTGTTTCCAGACGACGGCACATTCAATGTGAATTCTTTCCTGAAGATTGTACAAAATGTTGATATCTTCTGAAGCACTGCGTTGTGGAGTGAGATGTGGTAACTTGTGACGTCGGTGAGAAGGTGCAAAGAACTAGTGGCGCCCGTCATGACGCTGTCTTTGTCCTCCATGTTTTCTTTAGTTCCAGGGTTAGAGTATAGACCTGCTGTCCGAAACAAACTTTAAAGAGTTTCTATTGGTTCCTCTGCTGCAGACGTGACGCTACAACATGGTGAATTAGGCTGTTTTACCTTCATACACAACATCGGATAAAAACATCGTGGGAACAGGAAACGTCCACGTTAGCGTCTGACGCGTTGAGCTGGAGGCCTTATTGAGTGACTACACGTGAAACATAACTTCTTCCTGTTGCGTCTTCAGGTCTGGTTGTCGGTTACGTGATTGGCTAACGTAGCGTTTCTCCAAGAAAATGATGATAGAACTTTTCGCTGCAGGCCGCCTTGTTTTTTGGGGGGTTTGCGTCCCCTGTGGTCTCCATCGCCGCCTCCCAAACACGTTTGTTGATTTCTCTTTCTGTGTTACCGTCGCTCTCATTTTGACATTTAAAAAAAAATACAATTTGGTCTGTGAGTGACTTTAAAATGACAGAATGGATTCAAGTTGCTGCTCTGCTGTAAGACATGCCCGATAGAACAGAATGAATGCTTTGGCTCTGTCGGATTTTAAATGACGTATTCTCATGAAGCTGTGTTTCTCATTGAACCACCTGAGTCACACGTCGGCGCTATGATGTCTTTGTCCCTTATGTTCTACTCATGGAGTTAGATCTTTATGTTCTTGGTCTCCGCCGTGTTCACGCTCTCTGTTCATGCTACAGTTCTTCTGTTTATTCACTCAGGTCACCTCTGAGGACAGACAGACCACCACTGCTGCAACCGACCACTGTTTGACCCGCCAATCTGCTTCTCACTTCATGATTTGGTCCAGAAAATGTCAAGAAATTATAAAATATAAATATACATATATACGGTATAAAAAACCCAAGTGCTTGTTTTGTCTAACTAACGGAGGTTTCGTTGAATCTCAGAGAAAAATATTCACATTCGAGTAGCTGGAACCAGATGATTATCGATTTAATGATGATTCATTATCAAAGTAGTTTTCATATAGTTTTATGAAATGAAACATTAACGTTGGGGCGGAAGGAGCCGAGGCGCTACATCACACAGCAGATCACATTATATTTCATGAGTTCAGGTCGTGATGCGTCTGGATCGGTGTGATTCATCACCTCTGCTCAGCCCTGAAAGATCCTCTGGTTGTTTAGTTGAACTGAGTAAATCTCAGACACCACATGGCCAGAGAGTGTAGCGCTTCACAGACTGTTACGTCAGAGTTACAGAGGTTGTGAATCTGCATTGATCTGACAACGGATCAATTTAACAGATTCCCGTCACGTAATTATATATCGTTTAACACCAGTTAAATATGAACGACGACTCGTGAAGCTCTTACTAACTAGCACGACTTCTCCTTAATAAATATATATATGTATATATATATATATATTAATTACAGCAGGATGAGGCCACTCTAACGGTTCAGTGCGCGCGTGGATGCATCTTGAAACTGAACACGCTGAATTATTTGATGCTTCTTTATTTCTTTTCTCTTTGGGGTCTTTCGAGCAGCGTTTTTTATCCAGAATATGCCTTTGTTGTTTTTCTAAGTGTGTTTGGGTTGTTTAGTTCTTCTATTTCCATAATGTTCCCGTTTGGTTCAGAAATGCTAAAAGTAAATTGTAAGGATTTGATGGCACACTTGTGCTTTCATTGTTGGTGAAATGCAGCGTACTCTTTTAGCTTGAGTCAGCGTTCTTCAGGCCGTTCTGTATTTGTTTTCTGCCACGTCGGTTGTTTTTGGTGATGGGACTTAAAACAGCTCGTCTCAGCAGAAATAATGAATTAAAATAAATGAAGAAACCATTTGAATGTGAATTGTTTTCATTATAACAGACACTGGATTATTGAAGTATTATCAGGTACAAATACCTCAGTGACAAAAGCAGAAGTCAGGATTATGAGAGCCCCCTTTTTAAAGTGCTGCAACTAATACAAGTTATATTTATGGGTTTTTATTCCCATAATATGACGTAAACAGTATTCTGATGTAGCTGTTGGGTTTAATCAAAAATAATGTCATATTTCATAAGATCACATGACGTCTGCACATAGCTGTCAGATAAATATCTTGTTTTCCTCTGAAGTGTATTGCAGTATAAATATACAGCATCATGAAAATACTACAGTAAGTATTAATTCACATTAGTTGAACAATGTTTATTTCTTTGTTTTCACCGGTGGTTGAAAGTAAATACGTAACAACCCACTCTAGTAGCTAACAGATGAAACTCAATGTATATAAATGTGTACAAACAATAACTTCAGTTATTTTGAGTGTTGGTAGCAGCTACACTGTTAGCATAGCATAGCCCTGATCAATAACAACTCCATTCAGAAAACAAGCATTTTTAGAAATTGTTTGCTGATCATTTTGCAGAAAACGCATTCATTATTTTATTTTTTACAAATCTGCTTCATTATGTAGTGATTTTTCCAGCTGTTTAAGCCCCGCCCACTCCTCGAAAAAGTGCTCATATCCATGTTTGCAGTAGGACTATTAGTGTTGTTATTTGTATATTCACATTAATATTCTTCAGTTGTTTAATAAGCGTGTTGTTGACTCGTGTTGGTGTCTAGTTCAAGGTGGTTGGTGGACACATGACTGTTGTATTCATATATTTAATGACCTGTAGTATTGTCTTCATGGGAAATATCAAAAACAAGTGACCTGATTTATGAGTCTTCAGACTGCTGAGCTCAGGATCGTTTTGTGAGTTTAATTATGTTTAATTTGTGCTTCAGCTGCTGCTGTGTGTCAAGTGGTTTGGTGGATTAGATCTGTCTCCCTTCACGAGCTCTCCTTTTCCTTTATGAGGGAAATAATGTGAGATTTATGATTTGTGTTCATTTAAATAAATATGTTCCATGTGAGTTGTCTCATTCAAAAGCATTTAACGGTAGATTACTGTATTGTTATCCTATCCACAGATGTTTTTCTTTAATTCAATATCATTCATCAGAAAGAATGCAATATCTTGTTATTCTTGATATTAACAATAATTCTGTTTAGTCACTTTTAATGATACAAATTCAGTATAATTAACTGTTATTATTATTATTATACGAAGCTTGACATATTTCATGGACTTTATTTCAACTTTTGTTTCAGTATTCACATAATATTTCTATCATCGCAGAAATTGAGATTATCGATGACGTTCTGTCTTTTTAACCACAAGATGGTGACATAGGGTTGATGTTCATCCTCTGCCGGACCAGTGCAATGAAACGTGTGTGTGTGTGTGTGTGTGTGTGTGTGTGTGTGTGTGTGTGTGTGTGTGTGTGTCCCACAGTCTAAAGATCCTCTCCTGACCCTCTGGCTGAGATTTAATACGGATTATGTATCTGTATGTATTATTATTGAAACACCAACCAAACACTCTGCATGTTATTGGCATTCATATTGTTATTCCCAGCTGATCAAACAAATATTAGATGTCTTTAATTTATAACTCTTTATTCATTTTCCAATTTATTCAGAGTATAAATTCCCCAAAACAATACTGTATAGACCTAAATAGTACACAATGCGCCTACCATCTGAACACCCCCTGGTCATCAAAATCAAAAAAGCTTTTGTGACTTTATGACCATGATATTATTTCAAAATAGAAATAAAAATGTGGAATAAAATACTCAATCAGGTTTTTCTGCATTCATTTTGAACAACCTTCAAAATACAAGAGGAGCTCTTCTTTAAAACCCAACGACTGCTGGCCAACAGAGTAGAATAAAACTTAAATGCATCAAGACTTCATGAGTCTGAAATAGAACTAAAGAAAACAAGCCAAGTCTGCTTCACAGCGCCGGGGTTACAACTGAAAGAATAAGACTCAAATATCGTCATTCATGTCATCAGAACACATCTGCAGCACATTAATGTAACAGAATACACACATGTAGTAGATGTTGTGCTCTAGATGAGACAGTGATGTTGTGAATCTGTTCATTTCATCATTCACACAGTCTGTGATTTATTGCCAGCTGTTCTTTCTGCATTCAGCAGTTTGAACTTTGTTACTTTTATGACTTAACTTCTTCTTATCGGTTCAATATTTCCTAACGATCCACGTACTGAGCTCTGATTGGTCAGTAGGCGGTGCTTTTATACGAGTTGATAGGTGGGCGGGGCTACACCAACATGACAGAGTCAAGTCTCCTGCTGCTCAGAATAAAACCTCTTTTTGTGAGTAGGAGTTCTTTAACCCTGTGACTCTGTGAACACAGCTGAATTCTGTTCAAAATGATGGTAAAATACGTTCACTATACTGTACACTGTATAGTGAACGTATTTTAACAGAATGTTAGTGACAGTGATTAACTTTACTACGTACTTAAAATAGCTGAAAACACCGTGCACATCATTACTACTGGTGGTGCCCCTGTTGAGTGATTTCACAATAGTTTTACAAATGTGGTTGAACATCATCATGAAACAAATCAAATATCCAGTCCATGACTTCTGGTGTGAGGGGCGTGGCTTTTCAAAAATCACATTTTGAGACGTTAATTACAGCGCCACCATGTGGCCGATTGGAGTTCTATGTCTTGAGAAGCACATGAACATCATTTCCAGTTATTGTTCCAAGTTTCATTTTTCTACCTCATTCCAGCTCACGGGAGTTTATAAGAGTACATAAGAGTACATCTGTTGTTATATGAGGCCCAATGTCTGTATATGTGAGAGGGTGTCAGACTTTAGTCTTTAAAAAGTCTTCTGGTGTTTGGTACACTAAATAAAATCCAGGTGGAGGTGATGGAGCAGTCTCCAGTCTCCAGATGCTCTCTGGATCATCAGGACTCAGCTGACAGAGATCACTTCCATCTGATGAGAGAAGAAGAAGACAAGAGAAGAGATGAATGAGTGTTTACAGAGACTCCCTTCATCAGCCGTCAGTCAGTGACGCAGCACATCCAGTAGAAAGAGCAGCTTCCTCTCAGCTCTCATGTTAACCTACACTGAGCTCCAAGCTCACACACCTGCAGACACGTTGGGCCTCCAGTCTGTTGACTCTGCAGGTTCCACTGAAATAAAGTGCTGAGAGTCCTGAACGCATCATGACTGCAGAACCAGAGAGGTGTTCACTGCTCACTGTAAAGATGGATTCAACCCTGTTATGCTGCGTTCACAACAAACGCCAAGCTGATGTTTCACGTGACGCGATTACATACAAAGTAAATGCAAAGTCACGAATAGACGTACATTTGAGCCAATGAGGCGAAAGACGCGATGCAAATTTAAATATTTCCAATGGAGTAAGAGATGCACGTGAGGCTGTGTCGTTAAAGCCGTTCAGCGTTGAGATTCTCCTCCTTCATCACTGACGTCCTGACGCTGTTGAATCAGAAATGGAGGATAAACATATTGAATCCGTCTGTGTTCACCCAGAGCTCTACGATACCTCATACAGAGACCAGACTATGTGTATGAATGTATGAGTATGAACCACAGACTGTCTACGGAACAAACAATAACCACGCTGACCTATTTACACCTCGATGATGGAGCAGCTACAATGTTAGCATAGCATAGCATCTATTGATCCAGACTCCATTCAGAAAACAACCATTTTAACAGTTGTTTGCTTGTCATCTTGTGGACAGACCTGACAAAGCATGAATTCAGACTTTTTACAAATCAACATCATTACATCGTTATTTCAGCATCCTTTGAATGTTTGTTGAACTTAAATCACAGCTGAATCTGTTTGTTTTGGGTTCATACAGCTGTAGTAAAGCAGCCGACGAGTGTCTGGATAGATACAGTGAATACAGCCTCCAGATGATGTTGTGAACCACACATGATGGAGTTTGGTTTCAGATATCTGGGACTTCCTCAACGTGTACAAAGCAGCACTAGTGGTTATTTCAGCCATGATTGATGATTGGCTGCATGTAACGCTGGTTCTATGAAGTGAGAGCAGTGATGTGCAGGCTTCAGTCAGACTGATCTCAGAGCTGTGACAAAGATGAACTGATCAATAGTTTGATAGTTTGATGAATGAGGACCACTGTCTCAAAACATCTGATGATGCCGTCAGCTGTTAACAAGCTTCACTTCCTGTAGACGTGAACAACAACACATCGACTCAAACACACAATCACAACAAGCTTCTGACTCGTCTGATTGGCTGACTGCTCTCTCTCTCTCGTCCAATCCTGAAGCCTGTGGATCTGTGTTTGGTACAATACTGCTGAAACCAGCATGGACTGACTCCAACCCTCTACTGACCTCAGAGTCTCCAGTCTACAATGTGGACTCTCCAGAAAACCACTCAGCAGCTTCACATCTGAATCCTTCAGGTTGTTTCCCCACAGATCCAGTTCTCTCAGATGGGAGGGGTTTGACTTCAGAGCTGAGACCAGAGAAGAACAGCCTTCCTCTGTGATCTCACAGTATGACAGACTGCAAACACACAAAACAACACACAGAGTTTCTTATATCGATACACAATGAATCATTATTTTCATCATAAACATGAGTGGCTTTCATTTTGGTTTCATCTTCTTTTGTACAAAACAATATAAAAGAAAAGCTAAATGTTTTGAAAAACGTTTGTATCAGAAATGTTTTTTTTAAATATTACTTTAATAGTTAATAGTAAAACGAGGCAGCTGATGTGAAGTGGAACATATTACCAGAAAATGTATCACTTTATGGATCTATACTATATATTGCTGAGTTATGGCGACAGCATTATAGCACCTTATTTAACTGCATCAAAAGTGATTTGCATAGCGTGGACAGTTCTGAGAGTAATGAGTCAATGGCAATTACATCATATGAGCTGCACCAAGCTATAAATAAACTGTCTGAAGGCAAAGCAAGTGGTTCAGACCATATTACTGCTGAACACCTTCAATATGCTCGTCCGAGGTTAGCTCCTCTCCTCTATTTGTTTTACTGGCTTCATGATTCACGGCTTGTTACCAGACTCAATGCTGTCTGTTCTCTTCGTGCCAGTCATTAAAAACAAAGCTGGTAAAGTATGTAGCCGAGAGAATTACAGGCCCATTGCTTTGGCCAGCGTCCTGTCAAAAGTCCTGGAAAGAATTCTGCTGGACAGAATACAGGACTTTATCACCTCCACAGATAACCAGTTGGGCTTTAAAGCCAAACACGGCACTGACTTGTGGATACCGGTATATGCCTTAAAGGACATTGTAAACAAATACAGAGGTCAAAACTCATCAGTTCTTATGTGTTTTATTGATGCCTCCAAAGCTTTTGATCGTGTTAATCATAGTCAATTATTTTTTTAAATGGAGCCAAAGAGGTGTCCCCACATACATTGTGAGAATTCTGGCTTACTGGTATGCGCACCAGACTGTGCAAGTAAAATGGGGTAAAAGTGTCTCAGCCCCATTTGGGGTTAGCAATGGTGTCCAACAAGGGGGAATTTTGTCCCCAATTCTGTTTAATCTGTATATTGATGATCTGTCCAAGCAACTGAAAGCCTGTAATACTGGGTGCATGATTGGAAATACTCTGGTGAATCACATCATGTATGCAGATGATCTGGTGATCTTTAGTCCATCTAGCGCTGGTCTTCAGCAGCTCCTCACTATATGTACTGTGTATGGTGTGGAACATGACATCAAATACAACGCCAGTAAGAGTGCTATCCTGATCTGTCCAACTAAAGAGGACAAATGTCTAAACTTCCCTGACTTCAAATTGCCTGACAATAATCTTGGTGTCTGTAGTGAAGTCAAATATCTTGGTCATTTTTTAACAGAACACATGACCGATGATAACGACATTTCCAGGCAATGTCGTATGATGTCTGCACAAGCAAACACCGTCTCACGCAAGTTTGGTCTGTGCACAGATGGAGTGAAGATGTCTCTGTTCAGAGCATATTGTACTCCACTCTACACTGCACACTTGTGGTCAAACTACAGAAAAAAGAGTTTGCAGAGACTTCAAGTAGCGTACAATGACGCCATGAGAATACTGTTAAAGAGACCGAGATGGAGCAGTGCTAGTGAAATGTTTGTGGCTGCACGAGTCAACACTTTCCAAACTGTTTCAAGAAATTTCATGTACAAATTCATCTGTAGACTGAATGACCCTGAAAATGTGATCATAGTTGTTTTAACCAACATAAGGTTTCGCACCACACGCTACCAGTCCCAGCTGTGGCGACATTGGTACAGCTGTCTCTTCATAAGGCATTGCTAGGCCTCTGTACTTTTATTGTTTGTGTCTGTATTTTTATGTATCTGTTTCTATGGACCCCGAGTCTGAAATAAAGTCGATCTATCTATCTGTACGTAGATAAATCAAATAGAGTTATTGATGAAACATGAAGGTGCTGCACTAGCAGCAGACAGTGAACCCACATCAGAGTCTCCAGTCTACAATGTGGACTCTCCAGAAAACCACTCAGCAGCTTCACTCCTGAATCCTTCAGGTTGTTTCTCCACAGATCCAGTTTTCTCAGATGGGAGGGGTTTGACTTCAGAGCAGAGCCCAGAGAAGAACAGCCTTCCTCTGTGATCTGACAGCCTACCAGACTGCAAACACACAAAACAACACACAGAGTTTCTTATATCGATACACAATGAATCATTATTTTCATCATAAACATGAGTGGCTTTCATTTTGGTTTCATCTTCTTTTGTAAACAGACATTTTGTGAAAATCCTGTCACTGTAAAGACATTTAAAATCATTGATCAGTATTGATCCAGATTCTTCAGAGCGGATCAGAAAATAAAATATTATTATTCATAAAATATATTGAAAAATACCAAATGCTCTGAAAACTTTTCCGAAAGATTATTTAAAAAAAGGTTTGGTTCTTTAAGTGTGATTCAATTAAACTTTCTTTCAATGATGAGCATTGAGTCTATCAAGTATCGTATACATAGTAGGGTTGTCACGATACCAAAATTATGACTTCGATACGATACCTGCCATAAGTATCACGATACCGATACTTACGATACGATACCAGAATTCGATACAATACCACAAATACGATACGATACTGGTATATTTATCTATAATAGTAATAAATAAAACATCTGTGCTGTTCCCTTTTTACCAGCTTGTTCCTGCCCAGCGTTTTGAACACTTAACAAATGGCATTAATATTAATGTTTAACCTCTTCGCCTCTCTCTTTTGAGCCTCTCTCATAATTCCGCTGGCTTTCAAACACAGCTGAAGGGAACTCTGTCTCTGTGTTGCTGCTGACTCTGCTGGCATCTGTCTGACTGTCTGTGGGAGTGGGTGGATAAACAATGCTTCATTTACTTGCATAATGAGTTTGATATTTTCACTTCATATTTTATCTTAATTCATGGAATAATTATTTTTCCTCAACTAAAAATAATAATAATTAGCTCAAGATCCACCCTCAGGCTCCACCAGCATGGAGCCATTTTGCATCAATTGTGTTTCATTTAGTGCACGTTTGTGTGCATTGTGACCTCATGATCATATAGGCTTGTCATCAAACTAGGCTAAGGCTCCTCGTGTTAGCTGTCTATGGGTGAGCTTGGGGGTGTTCATGTTTATAATCACATTTGCTTTGAAAAGTTCGGGGTGTCTGTCTGAAAGGTGCTTTGCCATGTTAGACGTGTTGCCTCACTTGGTCTGTGGCTTTGAAACACGTTTTGCAGACGGGTCTCTGTAGGTCAGTGGGCTTTCCTTCACTGTGTGCAATGTAGCCAAAGCACTTCCAGATTTCACTTCTGGCATCTTTCTTTCCAACAAGCCGAGGACGGTCGGTAAAAGCTCCTGCACTTGAGGCCATGTTTCCCCAGCATCACTGCTGTGAGTGATGCTGCCTGTTGCTGTGTGAGCGCTGGGTAGCCCCGCCCCCTTGCAGTCAATGCGTGCAGGCAGCATGACAGGGAGCGGAACAGTGAGTGAGCTCTGACCGCGCTATTTTAATGAAGTATCGATACTAAAAATATGCAAAATCGTATCGTTTTTAACGTACGGGTACCGCGGTACCTTTTTAGTATCGATACACCGTGCAACATGAATACATAGTATATTTATCACGTGTAGTGTAGTATATTCAAGTAATTTTTGTCTCTTTGTAGTCTTCAGTGTCTCTTTGTAGTTGTGTAGTGGGCGTGGTCTGTGCTCAGCTGCAGGGAAGAGATCTGTGGGAGTGGTTCAGGGGAACAGTGCCAGGGTTAATTGGCACAGCTGTAACCGGTTGCTAATTATCCCTCATTCCTCTTCAGCAGTAGCAGGCTGGAGCTCTGGTGGCTGAAAAAGCAGGAAGGTGACGTATTTGTGTGAATCGACGCTCTCGAGGAAGTAACTCACGGACGGAGAGCTTGGAGAAGTAGTTTCAGCGGATTGTGCATAAACTGATCTGTGACTGGACTAAGGATGGGAGGGAATAGTGATGGAGAGGGTGGGAGTGAGGATATGGATTACAATAACTGGACTGAAGTAGGGAGAAATAAACGAGCCAGGAAGCGTAGTAGTGTATCTGGTAGTAGTTTGGAAGGGAGAGAGGAAGGCAGGGTGATGAGGAGGAAGACTGTTGAGATTCAGGGAAGGAAATGATTTTAGGAAAGTTAGTCCGGTGGCGCTGACTCGCGGGTTGAAGGAGAAAGTTGGTGAAATGTTGATGGCGAAGGTGCTGGGTGATGGAGGCTTGTTGATCAAGTGTAAGGACGAGGAGCAGAGAGAGAAAGCAATGAAGCTGAAAAAAGTGTGCAACATGGTGGTTGGAACGCTAAGAAGACAAGTGATGGGCCCTTTGTGAGAGGCGTTGTATATGGTATCCCAGTGGAGGATTTGACATCAAGTATAAGAGGTGGAAAAATGATAGGGATTAAACATCTGCAAGCAAGAAGAGGAGAAAGGGTTGATGGATTTCTAAGACTTGCCTGATAAAGTCACTGTGGCATATATGAGTTATAATGTAAGAGCGTATGTCCACCTTTGAGGTGTTTCAAATGGCAAAAATATGGACATATTGCGGCAGCGTGCAAAGGGAAACGAAAGTGTGGAAAATGTGGAGGGGAACATGAGTATGGGAAATGTGAGGACGGGACAGAGCTCAAATGTGCAAATTGCGGAGGTGCACATAGTGCGGCCTATGGTGGGTGTGAAGTGAGAAGAAGGCAGTGGAAGTGCAGCAGCTAAAAGTGAAAATGAACATATCATATGCAGAAGCAGCAAAGATGGTTCAGAGGGAGAGTAGAGTAGAGTAGAGTAGAGTAGAGTAGAGAGGGAGGGGGGGGAGATATATCAAGGAAGGAACCGTCTCAACAGTCAAATGAACATCTTGTGACAAAGAGTCAAAGGGGAGATGGGAATATATTGACAGTAAATAAGGAGAGCTTTGTGTATTTCATGGCTGAAGTATTTAACTGCACATTCCAAGCAAAAGGGAGATCTGAGAAGATTGAAATAATAGTAAAGAGTGCAGCAAGATATCTAAATATTCATGGGATAACTGGGATGGCTGTTCAGGAAGAGCTTAAAAACAGGAACATGTTCACAGGACTAGTCATGATGTTAATTCTTGAATTGAAAGCTGTTCTTAATGGGTTAGAATATAAACCAGATATAATATGAGTTGAAGAGACATGGCTTAAACTAAACTCAGATTTTGTGATTCAGGGATGTGTGTGCATAAGAAGGGATAGAGAACGGGGTAATGGGGAGGATGTGCGACCTTTGTTAGGAAAGGAATTTCTTCCAGAGAAATAGAAAAAGGGAAAGACCTAGAATATGTAGTTGTTGAAGTGTGGTTAGAGGTGAATTTCTACAATCTGTGTCAACGATTGGAATTAGAAGCATGAGAGGCAATAAAGGGACTAGACAGAAGAAGGGTCATTTGGTGTGGTGATTTGAATGCGCACAGCACTCTCTGGGGAGTGGATAAGACTGATAGGAATGGATTGATAGTAGAGGAGGTGATGGACTCCTTGGAACTTGTATGTTTAAATGATGGGAGGTTCACAAGAATTAATTACAAGTCAGGTAATGAGTCAAGTTTAGACCTGACAATGGCATCACGGTCATTGCAGGTATTTGTGTGGGAGGTATGGAAGCATTCTACTGTTGGAAGTGATCATTACCCCATTTTCTGTAGAGTAGGAAGTTAAATGTTTTGAAAAAAGTTAGTATCAGAAATAGTTTTATTTAAATATTACTTTAATAGTTATTTTCCTAAAACTTACCAGAAACTGTATCACTTCATGGATCTATACGTAGATGAATCAAATAGTTATTGATGAAACATGAAGGTGCTGCACTAGCAGCAGACAGTGAACCCACCTCAGAGTCTCCAGTCTACAATGTGGACTCTCCAGAAAACCACTCAGCAGCTTCACTCCTGAATCCTCCAGGTTGTTTCTACTCAGATCCAGTTTTCTCAGATGGGAGGGGTTTGACTTCAGAGCTGAGTCCAGAGAAGAACAGCCTTCCTCTGTGATCTTACACTCTGACAGACTGCAAACACACAAAACAACACACAGAGTTTCTTATATCGATACACAATGAATCATTATTTTCATCATAAACATGAGTGGCTTTCATTTTGGTTTCATCTTCTTTTGTAAACAGACATTTTGTGAAAATCCTGTCGCTGTAAAGACATTTAAAATCATTGATCAGTATTGATCCAGATTCTTCAGAGCGGATCAGAAAATAAATTATTATTGTTAATAAAATATATTGAAAAATACCAAATGCTCTGAAATTGTTTTCCTAAACATTATAAAAAAAGGTTTGGTGTGATTCAATTTAACTTTATTTTAATGATGAACATTGAGTCTATCAATTATTGTATACATAGTATATTTATCAAGTGCAGTGTAGTATATTCAAGTAACTTTTGTCTCTTTGTAGTCTTTGTGCCACTTTGTGGACTTTTTTTGTCTGTCTCTTTAGTGTCTCTTTGTAGTTGTGTAGTGGGCGTGGTCTGTGCTCAGCTGCAGGGAAGAGATCTGTGGGAGTGGTTCAGGGGAACAGTGCCAGGGTTAATTGGCACAGCTGTAACCGGTTGCTAATTATCCCTCATTCCTCTTCAGCAGTAGCAGGCTGGAGCTCTGGTGGCCGGTGAGACACAGAGGAAGAGGAACACCAGCCCACGAGAGTCAGACTGATTGATGCACACTGGCCTGTGTGCGCTCCGAGGAGCCGGGTGTCAGGAGAGAGCGCACGGCAGTGTGACGTTTTGTTTAAGTTTGTAAATAAAATGCGTTTGAGTAAACCTTAACTGCTGAAGACGGTGTGGTGTGTTGAGGACCCGCGAGTAACACGGAGTCGGCTACACTGGCACCTGAACCACTCCCACAGATCTCTCCCCTGCAGCCGAGCACAGACCACGCCCACTACCACAGTAGTCTTTGTGTCTCTTTGAGTGACATTTAGTAGGTAAAGGTCAGGGGGGCCCCTGACACTTTGGGCCCCTGGGCCTGTGCCCGGTAGGCCTGTTCAGTAATCCATCCAACAGCAGGATGAAGCCAGACAAGTTGTACACTTCATGATTGTAGAGGATGACATGCAGACAACGAGGCAGCTGATGTGAAGTGGAACATATTCCCAGAAAATGTATCACTTCATGGATCTATACGTAGATAAATCAAATAGTTATTGATGAAACATGAAGGTGCTGCACTAGCAGCAGACAGTGAACCCACCTCAGAGTCTCCAGTCTACAATGTGAACTCTCCAGAAAACCACTCAGCAGCTTCACTCCTGAATCCTTCAGGTTGTTTCTGCTCAGATGCAGTTCTCTCAGATGGGAGGGGTTTGACTTCAGAGTTGGGCCCAGAGAAGAACAGCCTTCCTCTGTGATCTGACAGTATGACAGACTGCAAACACACAAAACAACACACAGAGTTTCTTATATCGATACACAATGAATCATTATTTTCATCATAAACATGAGTGGCTTTCATTTTGGTTTCATCTTCTTTTGTAAACAGACATTTTGTGAAAATCCTGTCACTGTAAAGACATTTAAAATCATTGATCAGTATTGATCCAGATTCTTCAGAGCGGATCAGAAAATAAATTATTGATAATAAAATATATTGAAAAATACCAAATGCTCTGAAGTGTTTTCCTAAAAATGACTTAAAAAAAGGTTTGGTTCTTTAAGTGTGATTCAATTAAACTTTCTTTTAATGATGAACATTGAGTCTATCAAGTATAGTATACATAGTAGGGTTGTCACGATACCAAAATTATGACTTCGATACGATACCTGCCATAAGTATCAAGATACCGATACTTGCGATACGATACCAGAATTCGATACAATACCACAAATACGATGCTGGTATATTTATCTATAATAGTAATAAATAAAACATCTGTACGGTTCCCTTTTTACCAGCTTGTTCCTGCCCAGCGTTTTGAACACTTAACAAATGGCATTAATATTAATGTTTAACCTCTTCGCCTCTCTCTTTTGAGCCTCTCTCATAATTCCGCTGGCTTTCAAACACAGCTGAAGGGAACTCTGTCTCTGTGTTGCTGCTGACTCTGCTGGCATCTGTCTGACTGTCTGTGGGAGTGGGTGGATAAACAATGCTTCATTTACTTGCATAGCGAGTTTGATATTTTCACTTCATATTTTGTCTTATTTCATGGAATAATTATTTTTCCTGAACTAAAAATAATAATAATTAGCTCAAGATCCACCCTCAGGCTCCACCAGCATGGAGCCATTTTGCATCAATTGTGTTTCATTTAGTGCACGTTTGTGTGCATTGTGACCTCATGATCATATAGGCTTGTCATCAAACTAGGCTAAGGCTCCTCGTGTTAGCTGTCTATGGGTGAGCTTGGGGGTGTTCATGTTTATAATCACATTTGCTTTGAAAAGTTCAGGGTGTCTGTCTGAAAGGTGCTTTGCCATGTTAGACGTGTTGCCTCACTTGGTCTGTGGCTTTGAAACACGTTTTGCAGACGGGTCTCTGTAGGTCAGTGGGCTTTCCTTCACTGTCTGCAATGTAGCCAAAGCACTTCCAGATTTCACTTCTGGCATCTTTCTTTCCAACAAGCCGAGGACGGTCGGTAAAAGCTCCTGCACTTGAGGCCATGTTTCCCCAGCATCACTGCTGTGAGTGATGCTGCCTGTTGCTGTGTGAGCGCTGGGTAGCCCCGCCCCCTTGCAGTCAATGCGTGCAGGCAGCATGACAGGGAGCGGAACAGTGAGTGAGCTCTGACCGCGCTATTTTAATGAAGTATCGATACTAAAAATATGCAAAATCGTATTGTTTTTAACGTACGGGTACCGCGGTACCTTTTTAGTATCGATACACCGTGCAACATTAATACATAGTATATGTATCACGTGTAGTGTAGTATATTCAAGTAACTTTTGTCTCGTTGTAGTCTTTAGTCTCTTTAGTGTCTCTTTGTAGTTGTGTAGTGGGCGTGGTCTGTGCTCAGCTGCAGGGAAGAGATCTGTGGGAGTGGTTCAGTGGAACAGTGCCAGGGTTAATTGGCACAGCTGTAACCGGTCGCTAATTATCCCTCATTCCTCTTCAGCAGTAGCAGGCTGGAGCTCTGGTGGCCGGTGAGACACAGAGAGGAAGAGGAACACCAGCCCACGAGAGTCAGACTGATTGATGCACACTGGCCTGTGTGCGCTCCGAGGAGCCGGGCAGCAGGAGAGAGCGCACGGCAGTGTGAAGTTTTGTTTAAGTTTGTAAATAAAATGCGTTTCAGTAAACCTTAACTGCTGGAGACGGTGTGGTGTGTTGAGGACCCGCGAGTAACACGGAGTCGGCTACACTGGCACCTGAACCACTCAACAGATCTCTCCCCTGCAGCCGAGCACAGACCACGCCCACTATCACAGTAGACTTTGTGTGTCTCTTTGAGTGACATTTAGCAGGTAACGGTCAGGGAGGCCCCTGACACTTTGGGCCCCTGGGCCTGTGCCGGTAGGCCTGTTCAGTAATCCATCCAACAGCAGGATGAAGCCAGACAAGTTGTACATTTCATGATTGTAGAGGATGACATGCAGACAACGAGGCAGCTGATGTGAAGTGGAACATATTACCAGAAAATGTATCACTTCATGGATCTATACGTAGATAAATCAAATAGTTATTGATGAAACATGAAGGTGCTGCACTAGCAGCAGACAGTGAACCCACCTCAGAGTCTCCAGTCTACAATCTGGACTCTCCAGAAAACCTCTCAGCAGCTTCACTCCTGAATCCTCCAGGTTGTTTCCACTCAGATTGAGTTCTCTCAGATGGGAGGGGTTTGACTTCAGAGCTGAGCCCAGAGAAGAACAGCCTTCCTCTGTGATCTTACAGCCTGACAGACTGCAAACACACAAAACAACACACACAGTTTCTTATATCGATACACAATGAATCATTATTTTCATCATAAACGTGAGTGGCTTTCATTTTGGTTTCATCTTCTTTTGTAAACAGACATTTTGTGAATGTCCTGTCACTGTAAAGACATTTAAAATCATCATTACAGTGAAATAAGTTATTCCAGTGTAGTAGATTGCTCTAACAAACTAAAAGCACGACTTAAACCGTCCTGGTTCCCTGACAGCAGGTGGGCCAAAGGATGTTCATGTTGGTTGGACAAGTCATCCAACACTTTGATCCCGAGCAGGATAGTGACCAGTTCACCATTCAGTTCACACCATTATTTCCAAACGCATATCAATGGCCGAAGAGCAAAACCTCCTGTCTGAAAAATGCCTGGATCATTTTGCAGATAGGATCTCTGCAATCTTTCCATCATTTGGTGCAAGTTGGAAGAGGTTCGACAACATGATGCTCTAAATTAAGTTTCAATAAAGGGCGGGATTATTTTAAAACAGACTGAATATGAATAGCCTTCCTTGTTCTCATCATCCAAAATGAAATCTGGCAATCAGAAAATTCTGCAGATAGGAGGTTCTGTGCTTTGGCCCTCGATATGTTATGTTACGTGCCGTGTTGTGTTTGTGCTCTCCCTCTGTTTACCCTCTGTCTTCTCGAGTGCCACCCTCTGTCCCGGATGCAAGCTGCAGCGGCTGATTGGACGCGGCTGCGACAATCGCGATCAGCGTTGGATAAGAGGAGAGGAACTCCTGAAGAACAACCTCTTGGGCAGACCACAGTAGTGAGGCTGTGCGTGTGAGCTGACAACCCTTGGGCAACGCGTAGTGGTGGAGCTGCGTGTGTGTTGCACCTTTGTTCCAGCCGTGTGGGCTGTTGTGTGTATAGTGTCGCTTTCTTTCTTTCAGGAACTAGTTTTCTTTTGCTCCCGTGCAAGCAGCTAGCCTTTTTACAATAAATACTCTTTTTTGTTTGTGTGCTCAGTCTCTTTCCCCGGGAAATAAACACCGTTACTCCCCGCATCCCTTAGATGCCAAAAAGGGGAACGTAACAGCATATTAGGAGACATTGTTATCCCACAGTAACATTTTGGTAACACCACCATGAATTTAGTAGATCTGACACTTGGACCACTTCCTCATCTCTGTAGTAAATCACCTGATCCTGACCTGAGAGTTTCAAGTGTACAGTTTGGACTCGCCAGTCCAGCAGAGAGCTGCGTCACTCCTGAGTCCTGCAGGTTGTTGTTACTCAGGTCCAGCTCTTTCAGACTAGAGGACTGGGAGCTGAGGATGGAGGACAGAGCTCCACAGCTTCTCTGTGAGAGGTGACATCCACTCAGCCTAGGGGAGGAACAGGGATTAATACAAACAAAATGTTTCATCAAAGTGAAATATCAAACATATTTAGTAATGGTAATGTATCCGTAGTGTATCCGCATACAGAGCTTTGTTGGAGGCTTTGACCACTGGCAGCAGCCTCAGAAGAGCCTTCTCTGAAGCAGAGTATTTCTTCAGGTCAAACACGTCCAGATCTTTTTGTGATGACAGTAAGATGAAGACCAGAGCTGACCACTGAGCAGGAGACAGTTCATCTGTGGCGAGACGTCCTGAACTCAGGGACTGTTGGATCTCCTCCACTAGAGAACCATCATTCAGTTCATTCAGACAGTGGAACAGATTGATGCTTTTCTCTGGAGACACATTCTCACTGATCTTCTTCTTGATGTACTGGACTGTTTCCCGATTGGTCTGTGAGCTACTTCCTGTCTGTGTCAGCAGACCGTGTAGGAGTTTCTGATTGGTCTCCAGTGAAAGACCCAGGAGGAAGCGGAGGAACAAGTCCAGGTGTCCATTTGGACTCTGTAAGGCCTTGTCCACAGCACCCTGGTAGAGATGTGTTAGCTTAGGTTTTGCTCTCAATACTTCAGGCCAATAGGTTCTTGGTTGTTTTTCTGCCATCAGGTTGACACCAGAGTTGATGAAGGTCAGATGGACATGAAGAGCAGCCAGAAACTCCTGAACACTCAGATGGACGAAGCAGAACACCTTGTCCTGGTACAGTCCACTCTCCTCCCTAAAGATCTGTGTGAACACTCCTGAGCACTTTGAGGCTGCTGTGATATCGATGCCACACTCTGTCAGGTCGGATTCATAGAAGATCAGGTTGCCTTTCTGCAGCTGATCAAAAGCCAGTTTTCCCAGAGACTCAGTCATCTCCCTGCTCTCTGGACTCCAGTGTGGATCTGTCTCAGCTCCTCCATCATACTTGACCATCTTCCGTTTGGACTGAACCACCAGGAAGTGGATGTACATCTCAGTCAGGGTCTTGGGCAGCTCTCCTCCCTCTCTGGTCTCCAACACCTTCTCCAGAACTCCAGCAGTGATCCAGCAGAAGACTGGGATGTGGCACATGATGTGGATGCTTCGTGAGGTCTTGATGTGGGTGATGATCCTGCTGGCCTGCTCCTCATCTCTGAAACTCTTCTTGAAGTACTCCTCCTTCTGTGGGTCAGTGAACCCTCTGACCTCTGTCACCATGTCAACACACTCAGGAGGGATCTGATTGGCTGCTGCAGGTCGTGTGGTTATCCAGAGGCGAGCAGAGGGAAGCAGGTTCCCCCTGATGAGGTTTGTCAGCAGCACATCCACTGAGGTGGACTCTGTAACATCAGTCAGGATCTCAGTGTTGTTGAAGTCCAGAGGAAGTCGAAACTCATCCAGACCGTCAAAGATGAACAGAACCAGGAACTCTTTCAAGCGGTAGATTCCTGCTTCTTTGGTTTCACTGAAGAAGTGATGAACAAGTTCCACCAAGCTGTACTTTTTCTCTTTCAGCACATTCAGCTCTCTGAAAGTGAATGGAAAGATGAACTCTATGTCCTGGTTGGCTTTGCCTTCAGCCCAGTCCAGAGTGAACTTCTGTGTTAAGACTGTTTTCCCAATGCCAGCCACTCCCTTTGTCATCACTGTTCTGATTGGTTCCTCTCCTCCAGGTGAGGCTTTAAAGAGGTCTTCTTGTCTGATGGTTGTTTCTGGTCTGTCTGGTTTGCTGGATGCTGTTTCAATCAGTCTGACCTCATGTTCATCATTGACCTCTGCAGTCCCTCCCTCTGTGATGTAGAGCTCTGTGTAGATCTCATTCAGAAGGGTTTTCTTTCCTGCTTTAGCGATTCCCTCAAACACACTCTGGAACTTATTCTTCAGGTTAGATTTGAGTTTACTTTTGTACAGTACAGCACTAGTTCCTGAAATAAAAAAAATCATAGAATGTAATTAGTGAGTGGTTTTCTTCTATTTCATTTTAAAGTTTTTAAAATCATCTTACTGCTCTGCAGACAGTCAGCCAGCTCCTCCTGCTTCATTCTCCTCAGGAGGTTTAGTGTGATCTTCAGAATTGCCTCCCTGCTGCTCCTCGTTTGCTCTTCCTCCTCACCGTCCAACATCTCATTATCAGAGCATTGTCGGTAATCTGGTCTCAGAACTTTTTGGAACTTCCTTAACTCGTTCTTCACAAAAGTGACAATGTTTTCTTCAAGCAGCTGAAACAGAAACATATTTAAATGTAAACCAACAGAAAATAACATCACACCTGTCCGTCATGGACTGAAAGAATATTGCTAACTGGTGTGTTGTGGTTCATTCAGAGCATTGAGACGTTTCTAGTTTGACAGTGTAGCTTTCAGGTTCTAGCTTTAATCTTTCATCTAGATTTGGTAACTAAAACAAATGTAACTCCTTCCTCATAGGAGTACTTTACTTTTTTCACTTAACACATCAAGACCTAAAAAACACAACACAAACTGGACACCTCATGTTGCCAGACAAACAGTCTGAGAAATGATGAAGCTTTATATGAAGCTCTAGCGTAAGTTCAGTCAGGTCAGTTCAT
Organism: Lycodopsis pacificus; assembly: GCA_028022725.1. NCBI lineage: Eukaryota > Metazoa > Chordata > Actinopteri > Perciformes > Zoarcidae > Lycodopsis > Lycodopsis pacificus. The sequence continues at coordinate 2,962,079 of CM051689.1, read as the reverse complement.
CAGCAGCGGAGAAAACATCTTCCTCTCGTTTCCCTGCCTGGGAATCTCACCGGTTACTCCGGCTCACTCTGTGCAGGTAACAACCTGATCGGCACCATGCAGTCTCTGGCTAAATCCAGCAAACTATCCATACGGGCCTCAGGGCCGAACACCCTTATACTTCTGCCTCCTTGTGGCAGCGGCCTCATTCATTTCACTTCAAGCTGCTCATCGATCAAGGTTAAGACTTGAATTAGCATGTTGCACCCGGACCGTCTTCTCAATCAGATAAATATTGTCAGGCTGCTTTGACAATAGTTTTTAGTTGCTGTTTTTAGGTGCTTTAGTTGTTGACGGGCCTCAATTAACCTACCTCTACTACAAAGGTATCTATAAGGCTCTTTTGAAGCAGAGATATTGAAGTCACATGCAGTCAGGACATATTTAAGATCACGCCAGTCTCATTCAAACAAAGTACCCTGGTCATTGCTGACCTCATCAGAAACCACAACAAGCATGCTCAGTTGGCATAGCGGAAAAACTCTTCCATGTTTTGCCATTATATTTCTTTTGACTCTGAAGTTGGGACTCATGTCTATCCATGGGCTTTTGAGGGATCAGTGGTTCTCAGACCCCGGCTTCCCTCCACTCCAGATTTGATATAATCTGCATTGTGTGAGATATCTGACCGCAGAAGCTCTCATGTCTGGGGCCAGCAACCGAAGCACAAAGGCCTCACTCTCATGCCTCAATCAGTCGTCAGCATTCCTCTTCATGATTCATGTGATAGCATCACGCAGTTAGCTGGCACACGTGGCAGGGAAAGTGCTCGCTCTGTATATGTGTCTTGCTCAGATTTTATATACACCTGCATATAACTGGTGGTGGAGTTTTTGCTTCACAGCTACGTCGCTGCTCACTGTCCTCTGATAACCTGATTTTCTGGTCACAGCTGAGCTCGACATAACATTCACATCTTTCTGGTCACAATCATTCAAATCATCGATCGTTCTTTTTTTTAATGTTATATTCTATTATATTTCGCCTCAGTGTGCGGCTGGTATTGTTTTCACCTTGTGCGTCATCATGGAAAAAATGATAAAGACCGCTTCTGTAGCAGAACTACCACAGAAGCGATCTTTAGTACTTTGCTTGAATGTCTGAGGGCAGATTTGTCGTGGTAATAGTGTCACAATAGATTTGGTCACAAATCTTTTCAAGTGTATAGTAGGAACACAAAAAAAACGGCGGAGTTCAAAGATGTGTGCAGTCCGAGCAAGGTCGGCAGGAGTATGTGGGTAAGAAGTGGGGAATGACCCATTGGCCCGCCCCACTTTACAGCCTGGCCTGATTTGGCGTCGTGGTGCCGCGATTGCGTTGCAAGATGTCTTCCTGTTGATGTATTCTACTTTTGTATTCATTTGTTGTTCATTTCATTGTTCTTGATAACTTCTATTCACAACTCTCTGCTAATTCCCTCTATCCGTCGTACTCTGGTAAGTGGGTCACTGTTAATGCATCATGGTCTAATGCGATCTCATACACTGCTTCATGGTCTAATGCAGGGGTGCCCAATACGTCGATCGCGGTCGACCGCGGAGGTAGTGCGGGTAGATCGCATGCCATTCAAAAAATCTTTTCTTTTTTTTTTTTTAAATGAGATGTCCGCATGGCATTTGCCACTTGATTTTCTAACACACGGGTCACCACGTATGCGCGGTCAACCGCGCGAGCTACTGAAAAACTCCAGCGAGCTAATTAGTTAGCCTGCCAATTTATTTCTACTAAAGAAGCTAAAGCTGTAGCGCCATGATTTGGGAAACTTCCAAAACCTACACATGTGCTGCACATTTCGGGAAGATATTGAGGTTGATTTACTCGCATCAAAAATGGCAACGCTGTTTCACCTGAACTCGTCTGGAGTGGAGGATGAGATGTTGACGCTGCAAGCTGACATTCAGCTGAAGTCCAGGGCTCATGGACAGTTTCCTCACAGAGGAAAAGTCCCCAAACATGAGGACATGTGAAACCTTCTTGACTGCATTATTCAGCTCTACTCATTTATGTGAGTCAGCCTTTTCCCACATGAAGAACATGAAGTCCAAACACCGTTCCACCATGACTGATGATCATATGAAGTCTGCTTGAGGCGGATACCAGCAGCTACTGTCCGGACTGTGCAACTCTGGCCAATCCCATTCAGTGCAAGTCATCAGAGTAAGGTAACGACCAAAAATGTACAGAATTGTATTGTGCCATAAGGGTTCATGCAGTTATGCAAGGTACGCCAACATATATTGTAAATATAAAGTATACTCAGTATATATATATATTCAGCATTTTTAATGTAGGTAGATCATTTTGACTTGGTCATTTTAAAAGTAGCTCGCAAGCCGAAAAAGTGTGGGCACCCCTGGTCTAATGTGTCTTCATACTGTTGTCCTGTCATGTGTTGGAGGCTATTATTTGACCCCGTCTTGGCTTTAATTGCAGTGTGCGTCTTCCGAGTTATATAAAGGTTATTTACATATATTGCATTTCTACCTATTGTAACCCCAGTCATTGCATCATAGTCCTCGTGACCGCACATGCTGGTAAATTTATTCTGTCATGTGATGTTGCATTCATTGCAGCAGTACCATTCGGCGATCTGTCAATAGAAGTGCATTTATTGCAGCAGCAGCAGCAGCATTGTGTGATCTGTCAAGTGGAATGAGATTCGTTGCAGCAGCAGTATTGGGGATCTGTTCTGTTCTGTACTAGGTACCTCCCTGATTAGAGGGTGTCTCTCTTCCCTGTCTTTTCCTTTGATGCATGCTATGCAGAGGTATGTGAAATCTGCGCTGGCAGATGACTTTATTTGTCCCATGTCTTCTCCCACGAAAGTAAGTTTCCTCTTTGTGTAAAAGAAAGACAATACCCTTCAGTCCTACTGAGGCCTTAATGACATAACCATCAAAAACAGATCCCTCTCATTTCCCTAGCTGTTGAACTTTGGCAATGAGCTTCATCTTCTCCCTCGACAAAGAGACCCATGTCCAACATGTCTGGAGTGTCCTCCAGCCCCTTCTTGACCACCAGCTCTCTGTTGAATGAGAGAAATGTGAGTTTCACGTGCCCACAGTGTGTCTTTGGGGTTGATTGTATGTGAGGGAAGAGTTTGAATGGATCCAGCCAAAATTAGCATTTTGTTAGAGTTGGTAACTTTTAAAGACGTTTTATGAGGAACACTGTGGCTGCCCCATTGCATGCTCTAACCTCCACATGTGTTAAGTTTCCGTGGACCCCTCAGTCTGACCAGGCTTTCCAGAAGCTTAAGAACTGTTTCACTACACGCATCAGCAGTTTTAGGTTGAGGTGGACTCTTCAGACGTGGGGGTAGATGCGGTGCTCTCCCAATGCTCCAGGTGAGACAACAAACTCAGAGCAGAGCTTCCGTTTCTTGTGTGGACGGAGCAAAATAACTTGGAGTATCTTGGCACAGCAAAGAGGCTCAAACCCTGTGAAGCCAAGTGGGCCCTCTTTTTGCCTCAATTTTCTCCGACCTATTGCTCTTCCTCAAAGAATAAACCAGATGCTCACACCTCTTTCCTCTCCTGCTATCCAGGGGTTAGCCAGACCACGTTTGTCATCAAGCAGTGCTTCTGATAATCGGTGAATATAGTATGAGCAAAGAGCAATATATTCACGAGGAGGGTAAATATGTTGTTGCTTGCCCGGTGTTCCCCCAAGACATAGTTTCTTGTCAACCTCCTACTGGCTTTTTAATTTCTCTGGACTTCGTCGCTGGCCTACCTCCCTCCGAAGATAAAATAGCAATTTTTTTTCTGTTGACAGATTTTCCAAGATTGTGCAATATTCCTCTACCCAAGTTGCCTTCTGCAAAGGAAATGGCGGTGGTTGTTCTGTCACATGTGATCCGTTCACACTATTTTTGCTGAAATGTGGTGGACCATGTGCTTGGCTTCATCGTGTGCTCTGAGACAAAGAGACTGGTCCTGCCGATTCTGCAGGCAAAGGCCCATCCTGATTTGGGTAGATAGCATTCAAACCCCCACCAGAAAGAAGTTCACATCTAGGTGTGAACTCTCCACCCCAAATGCAACGCTGTCCTCCCATTGGTCTGGTCCACAGACACCCCAGGTCCCCTGTGGCTCAGCCCTGTTTCCACAAAACCGTCTTTCTCCCCCAAAACGTGGCCAGTCCATGCGATTCAGTTCGCAAGTAAGGAGGCAAACACAACGTTGCTGTTTTTAAAAGAAACCTCGGTCAGTTTTATATTCGCTGGACGAATAGGTTGGTTTTGTTTTTGTTCGCATCCTTGAAGAGAAAGCTGACAATTTTCCTGCAGACGTGGAGAAACGGATTCTTCAGAGAAAGAGCACAACTTTTCTTTCCCCTCAAGTCGACTTCATGCCGGTTTCAAGGACGGAGAATTCCCTTAACGAGCCGAAGAAAGTATCTCTGACACACAGAGATACACAGAGAGTTTTATCGTTTGGTTATTGGTCCCTGTTCGCAGGGTGGTGCCCCGTTATTATTAATTGTTAATAATCTCACTGACATTAATTACTCTATTAATGTCAATAATTTCATTTTTCATATATACTGATAACTCAAACACGCTCCACTGTGACGTCTATGACGTCACCAAGGCAATAAAGACCGGCACATACCTTCACCCTGTGCCGCTTCATTTCGACTCGTGTTGCTAAAAGGAGGTAACAACCTTTGTAGGTGACTATGAGCAACTTTCCAATAGTCACCGAGAGGTTATGCTGCGTTCACACCGGTCGCGTTTTTTTTTTTGACGCGCGTCGAGATTACATACAAAGTCTATGCACAGACGCGATGAGACTGTCGCGCCGCGATTTTGCGATGGCGCAGCGCGTTGGACGCGTTATTGCAGCGCGGTGGACGCGGTGGACGCCACAAAATCGGCAACACGCAAGTTGAAATTTTTCAACTTCTGCGACATAATCGCATGACGCTGTGGTGCGATAGCCTATCAGCGTTGAGTTGCTGCCCCGTCATCAGTGCCGTAGCTCCTGCCGGTGCTGAATCGCAAACAACAATGGAGGACAAGTTAATAGTGGCGGTTTGTGGGTTCCACAAGCTCTACGATACCTCATATCAACAGAGACCGGCCCCTTTTTGTCGGTTTATTTTCCGTTGAATCACAGCCAAATCAGTTTATTTAGTGTTCCTACAGCTGTAGTAAACAGCGACCGGTGGCTTGCTAGACACAGTGAATACAGCTCGATACAATCCACGGAGCTCCTCTGAACAATATTATGAACCAGACATGACGGCGTTTGGCATTCCGACGTTTGAGGGACTTCCACAACACGTACAGAGCAGCAATTGTCCTTATTCCTTTCATGGTTGATAGCGGAAAGAAATGGCGGCCAGGTGAACGGCTTCCAGTCGATAAACCACGCCCCCTCTCCAGCACTACGAGATTTTGCGGCGTCTGGTGTGAACACGACCGGCGGCGCGTTGGCCGTGATTTTGCAGTGCGTTGGCGCGTCCTGTGCTCTCCCACTTTAACCTGCACGGAATTTCCGGATTCCTCAAGTCGACATTCACTGTCTTCCCAGCTGCCATATGCAGAGCAGCGCGCTGCTTAACCCACCGACTGAGTAAAGCTGGTCGACCATGTGCATATGGAGCGATTGTACGAGAGCTGTTCATGAAGATGTGCTGGTGAGCTGACTGGAGGAGGCAGAGTGTGAAACACTCACTGAGGTGTTTCCAGTGAGCTTTAATATATTGATATCTGTTTTCAGGTTGTCTGTACAGCACACTGTATCCGTCCCTATCCAATAAACCATGAATACATAAATACAGTTGTTTTCACTGCAGCGATTTTACAAACTAAAACTATACACAAATACACATACACATGGGTCAAATGTCCCGTAGAGATGCACACATTCTCCCATCAAGTTTGTTTTCAGAGATCACAACAAGCCTGATTCAGGCCCTGCACACTGATGGCAGACGTTGCCATACAAGGTGCAAACCTGCACATCAGCAGCGGTTAGACGTTCAGTGTCACATGCTCAAGGTGCACAGAAGAAATGGAGGTGGGTTTCTTTTATGTACAAAACATACAAGTAATATGCTCTGCTCAGAGCCACCAGACTCCATTAAAAAACAGGAATCTTACCTCGACGATGGTAAAACACATTTCATTCAAACTCGACAGAAAATAATTAAAATCATCAAAGCCGTAGCTGCATCTACTGCTACAGGTGGACAGTTTACACGGGTCAGAGTTCAAATGTACGCACCTCAAACACTGAATCCAAGTTTGCTTGAGGCTTCTGGACATGCCGACTACTGGGAACCTCTGATCTCTGAAGCCTGTAGAGAAAAAGGGTTCAGGCTTAATGACAACAAAGTAATTCCATGGCATATTATGAGAAACCAGAAAAATAAAGGCTTACATAGAGAGAGGCGTTATTTTAGACTGCTTCATATTTTGTCTGTCTCGATCACACGTGTCAAACTCAAGGCCCGTGGGCCGAATGCGGCCCGCCACGTCATTTTATGTGGCCCGCGAATCCGCCAGCAAAAAAAAAAATGTAAAAGTTAAGACTTGAAAATAAAAGTATCCCCATGGTCGAAATTATGAGGTAGAAAGTTGAAATTATGAGATAGCACGTTGTCTGTGTACCGACATTAAAACTATCACAACAGGTGGACCGGAGAGGCAACAGCCCGTAAAGCGGTTTTCCAACGATTGAAAAAGATCGACAAATAATCCCAAAATGTCCACGAAGAGAAAAATTGATGCAGAGGGAAGAAAATGTAATGAAAGATGGGAAAGCGAATACATGTTTGTGCTTCAAGGAGAAAAACGGTCTGTCTTCTGTGTTATGAGGCGTGTCGGTGATGAAGGAATACAATTCACGTCGGCATTTTGACACCAAACACGGAGCTAAATTTAGCCTCCAAGAAAAACATGCTAAAGGTGTGTGAGCAGAGCTCCGACCAGATACAGACTTTTACAAATGTCAGTTTGTGAAGAAACACCATCACAGACCGAGTTCATGAACCAGCAGCAATCTAACAACACAGCAGCTAAGAGACGAGCAGGTACTTGTGTTTTTAATTAACTGTTGATGAAAGCACAGACAACACGGACACAGAGCATCTATCATGTTTATCAGACCTGACTCTCAGTGAGCAGCTCTTGGATGTAGCTGCACAGGACGACGACAGGGAGGAACATTAGTGATGCAGAGAGGTGACACAAATAGCTTTGAACAAAGTTAATGTAATAACTTGTGTTTGATATTTGTCTTTGATATTTTCTTTCATAGTTTGATCTTTGATAGAGTATGTGGGTTTCTTAACCCTAAATTAAAAGTATTTATTTATAATAACAGAAATGTGCTTAAATATCATTTTATATTTATATAACTGCATGTACAATAATTTTACACTTGAATAAACAACAATCAAATGCAGAGAGAGTTATTTCACAATATGTTAGGGAGCAGTTACAGTTATACAGTCTTAGAGTTAACCGGCCCTTTGAGGGAAACTATGATGCTGATGTGGCCCGGAGTGAAAATGAGTTTGAGACCCCTGATCTAGATGATTCCTCACGGACAGACAGCTGGGTGCAGGATATTCTGCTGTCTGCTCATCAACACTGACAGAAACACTATTAAATGAAGACGTGTTCAGCTAAATTCTTCATATGAAATAAGAGAAAAAAGTTTCTTTTGGTTGAAAAGTTTACCCTTGTTTATCGGACTGATGTCCATGTAGGAACCCCCGAGGGACAGTACTGGACCGGTCACTGTTCGTGGACACACAGCTGGGTTCAGAGTCTGCTCTCTGCTGGTCGACACTGATAGAAACAGTTCTGATAAGTGCACATGTTCAGCAAACATCTTCACAGGGAATTCCAGAAAAGTGTTTCTTTTAGTTTACGATTCAATCATTTGTGGAGTTTGTCTTGGTGTTTGCTCGGGGAGACAAAATGTGACAAACAATACAGATAGAAAACACAAGTGTTTGATGCATTCAGAGACCAAGTAAAGGACACAGTTTAAGTTGAGTTCATCGACTGAACTGATGAGGAGGAGTTAAGAGCCCTGAATGCTTCAGGATGCTGTTACAGAAAAAAGCAGTTCCACTCTGAAAGTTACTACAAGGACCTTTGACTTTGTGTTGTTTCTGTTGGTCCCTGTGGAGTAAAGTGGTCGTGTCTCTGAGCATCAGACTCCCTTTAGAACACCTCTCATGTTACTGCAGCAGGGTCTGACAGTCTGCCCCTCAGTCCTGGTTCTGGTTCTCCCGTGCCTCCCTTCCCTCCAGCGGGTCCAGCAATAAGTGCTGGGTCTCCAGCAGCGTGGTGTCGGCTCCCAGAGAGGAGAAGCTCTGCTCCTGGAGGAGGAGGAGGAGGAGGAGGAGGAGGAGGAGGAGGAGGAGGAGGAGGAGGAGGAGGAGGAGGAGGAGACGCTGATGCTGCCGGGAGCTGAGCTCTCCTCCTCCCTCCGGAGCTCCGACCACAGGTCCAAGGCTGCAGGTGAAGCCGGATCTGGGTCTGTCCACGGTGGACCGGTCTCTGCTGGAGGATCTGGGTCTGTCCACGGTGGACCGGTCTCTGCTGGAGTCTGATCTGAAGGAGGTTCTGGTGAACCTGCATGATTTCATCTGGTTTCACCAGAATCCGAACCGGTGGCCCAGATGACGAGCTTTAAGAATAACTCTATAGAAACAGACCATCTTCTCTCTGATGGTCTCTTTACTGATGGAGGTCTGATAGAGGATCAGGACTAAACTGAGACTGGTTCAGGATCAGTTAAAAGTAAAAAAAATGAAGCGTGAAGCATGAAGGAGTGAAAGTATCTCAGATGCTTTCCATACCTTATTAAGCTCCATTCTGGTATCGGCTGAGCATCTTTGAAACCAGGAGGGGGATTTATAGACCGTGCACTCTTCATGCTCACACAGCTGGGTTCAGGAGAGTCTGAGTTCTGCTTCTTGAACCTGATTGAAAGAAGAATAAAGAACTTTTAAAAAGTCAGTTCACATTCTTCCCAAAGATGTAAAATGTCGGCTGCTGTCAACAACCAGCAACAGACTGTGAAGACAGATAAACTAAAATCCTGTAAAGCTTCCTTGAACAGACGGAGTGATTTTAAGGCTACATATTGTCATTAATAATACACATGTGTGGTACTATATATACAGTATATGTATATAATGTATATGCGAGTGTTCATCAGCTACAATGAACACTCGCAGACAGTGATGTACAATATCTTCACTCACTGAGTCTTTGAGGGAAGTTTTCTTTTAAAAACAAGAGGATGGTCCATGGACGCTTCGCTCTTAATGGACACACAGCTGGGTCCAGGTCCAGGTCCAGGTCCAGGTCCATGTTCAGAAGAGTCTGGTCTGTTCAACACAACACACACAGAGCTTAGAGGGTGAACAATGATGGTGGAGTGATGTGTCCTGGACAGTTAGAGATCCTCATCTCACCTCTGAGCTTTGGTCTGGATGTCATGTTCCCCACACAGAGCGGCTTTAGAGGGAGGGACCCCCTCCTCTCTGTCCTCACACTGACTCATAGCAGAGTCCACCTTCACACAAACACAACAACATGCAGTCATTCATCACGACAAGACTCACATCACTGAACACAAACTCTGTTCAAAAGCTGTCAAACCCGTTCAGACGCAGATTTCATGAGTGAGTCAAACTCAAGTTGGTTCTAGGCGTTAGCGCTTTTTCTAAGACATGCACATCATTGTCAAATCACTGTCTTAAATAAACTTAAATAAAAACTATAGACAATATTTCCACCTGAAAGCAAAAATAAATGATCAGCCAATCAGCATCAAGAACCATTTCTACCGTCCAGTTAAACAGAGAAACAACACAAAGAGATCAAAGTGATCCTGATGATCAAACATGTACAGATTCCTCTGGTAGGATTCTCACCTGCTGAGTCCAAGTCTAAAATAAAACCAGTGAGACGTCAAAACCTGTCCAACAGGTGGTAGATGTCAGCCTATCAGAGGTGTTTGTATTTCCTCATTCCTCTCCCTCACCTGCAGCTGACTCATGTTGTGTTGTTGAGTGTTGGAGACGGTTATTGTAATGTGTGTTATGCTTTCTTAAATCAAATCAAGTGTTCACTGAGTCCTTCCTTTCCTTTAGAACACGTCCTCACAGCGAGCCAATCAGACACATCACAGGTGAGGTGATGTAGTTCTCCTCTCTGTCCACTAGATGATGCTAACTAACCATCTAAAGAGATGAAGATCAGCTCAGTTCAGAAAGATTCAATGAAGCAGCAGCAACTTGGATCACATGCACGTCTCACTGATGAGACACAATGTGACGTTTACATGTATTTATCTATAAAAGTGTTATTTTGAATGAAGATTTGGTGAAACATGTTCATCAATCACATTCTTCTATCATGATTTATAACCTACATGTTGTAACATTTCTGAGCAGCAGCTTCTAAAAGTTTACAGTCAAAAGAATCAGTGTGAAGCCGTCAAATAAGCAGAAGATCACATGACGATGAAGAAGCAGAAGAAACACGTGAACATCTCATGTTATCACCAACAGACCATCAAACTGAAGGACTCGGATCAAACTCAGTGCTCCTGTTTCAGATACAAAGTGCAGCTCACATGAGACACTGGAGACACTCTGGATGTTGGATCTGATCCTGGAGCAGTGTCATTAAAGATATGACTTTAATCTTTTATTCACATGGTGGATGTGAGGATATTATTCTCTGGAGAAATGTATCTATTGATCAAATCTTTATGTATTTATTAGTCTTGTTATTGATCTCACCCGACTACTAATAATGATTAGAACATATTGAAATCTGTATCAATATCCACAGCTACATTTTCATATGAATCTACATGCATATCAATGGATCAGCAGTATGCATCATGTTCAAGACCAGCAAAGTTAGAAACAGCAGAGTCAGGACCAACTGAGTCAGGACCAGCAGAGTCGGGACCAGCAGAGTCGGGACCAGCAGAGTCGGGACCAGCAGAGTCGGGACCAGCAGAGTCAGGACCAGCAGAGACGCCTCAGCGTTAAAAACAACTTGTAAAGAATCATTCAGTGTTTTTTCACAACATTCAAACATCAGTTTCCAAACTCATGTCCTGACTTTCAGTCTGCAGAAACTGAACTCAGCTTCAGTTTTAGTTTTGTTTGAATGCATAAATATCTTTAAACATGATGATGATGTTGATGATGAAGGTCTGTGAGTGTCTGAACTGGCTGTTTTTCTTTCTGTGGGCAACATAACTTTCTGAATATCTCGCTCTGTCTGACTTCTCTATTTTAGTTTCCATTAGTTACTGCTGTTAGTATCACTTCTGATGCACTTTGTATTTTCACTCTTGCATTTAATCTTTGTTCTTGTATTTTACTTATTCTATTTTAGTTGAATTCTATTTCCCAAAGGTGTCAGAATGACTTCTTCTACACTTAATAATTGTTACTCTATTGTTTATTCTCCTGTTTTTCTTCTGCTGTAATCTTTAATGAAAGAATATACTTCTGGATTCATAAAGTTCTATCTTATCTTTTCTTCACAGACTATTTTCTTCTTTGCGATGCATTCAAAGACAATCTGAGACTTGAGACTCGACTGCTGCAGTGATGAGCCATCAGAAAATCAGACAAATCAAAAATAAAATAAACAACAACAATGTACAACCTGAAGAAGATGATGATCTGAATAATAGTGAGGAAGATGTTAAATGTAATTTGATTTTGTGTTAAATAGTGAAGTGGAGACATTGAGAGGTCAAAGGCCTCCTGTATAAAAGTGACCAAGTTCATAGAATATGTACAAAATAAATAACATCACAAACCAGAAGATATTTGAGTTGACAAACAAGTTAAAAATGATTTCAATGCTTCAACAACAGTTAAATAAATACATTTTAATTAAATCTTTGAGCAGAAACAGTTTGTGTTTCAGACAAAACTTCAGGAATCTAAATGCAAAAACCCGACAGACTTCTTTTAGTTTAACGAGTTTGAGTTGAGCGGCTTGTCATCCAATCACGTCGCTGCATGAAAACGAGTCTCCAGCAGCTTCTCTGATCAGCTGATTTCACGCAAATCAAATTGAAAATAAAGAGAAAACTTCAGAGTCCACAGATCAGAGTGTGTCGCTTTGAATCAGAATGAAACTACAACGGTCAGTCTGCTACTGACGGTTTGACCTCCATGAGGAGGAGGAGGAGGAGGAGGAGGAGGAGGAGGAGGAGGAGGAGGAGGAGGAGGATAAAGAGAAACAGGAGGAATTTTATTCTTTCATGTTGTAATAATGTTGTATTTATGTTGTGCTCAGTGATTGCTCTGTGCAGTGGGAGAGGCTTGGCTTCCACATCTCAAGGATATTTATAATCAGTCTAGTCTAGATTTCACTCCAGTGTGTATTTAACTAACTGGAGGGATATTGAACTACGAGACTCAGCTGGAATAGACTAAGTACACTATTCTAGTTTGTACACGTTTTGTTTGAGCTGCCTTGCCTGGTTCAGTGTTAGAACTGTCTGCAGTCTTTGTGTGTGTGAGCCAGGTGTGATGAGAGTTTCAGCTGGCCTATTGCTCTGTGATTGCTCTGTGACGTGGGAGAGGCTTGGCTTCCACTCCTGGCAGACAATGAGCAATCAGTAGATTGCTGTCCTTAAGCACTGCTGGAGGCTGGAAGCATCAGGCCACCAAAGGCAACGGGGCGACTTTTTCAAGCCCGACTTCGTCAAGCTAAGACTTCTCGAGCGTGTACTTACGGGGTTTCTGTTGTCTAACACGTGTTTGCATCCTATTTCTGTCCGTTCCTCTGCCCGGTGGTCACGTAGACATTGGATCACTCCCAGGTGCCGTGACTCCACTAACCTCATCTATCCTACTCTCTCAGTTCATGGCGAGCAAGTGGTAGGGGGGCTTTGGAATTGCCAGTCGGCAGTGCCGAAAGCTGAGTTCATCTCAGGCTACGCTTCCTTTCTCTCCCTCAGCTTTCTTGCTCTAACTGAGACCTGGATCACACCAGAAAACACCACCACACCCTCAGACGTGTACTCTTTCTCTCACACTCCCAGAGCTGCGAGGCGAGGTGCTGGTACTGGCCTGCTAATTTCCCCAAAATGGAGATCCTCTCTCGTCTCTGCTCCACAGTTCTCCCCGTCCTCTTTCGAAGTTCATGCTGTTACGGTCACTTATCCAGTCAAGCTCACCATTGCTGTTGTGTATCACCCACCGGGGCCTCTTGGTGAGTTCCTGGAAGAGCTCGACACATTAGTCTCACACTTCCATGACGATGGCTCCGCACTCATCCTGCTCAGCGACTTCAACATCCAGACTGATAAGTTAGATCCTCTTCTTTCCTTCCTCTCCTCCTTTAACCTCTACCACTCCTCTTCTCCTCCTACCCACAAGGCCGGCAACCAGCTGGATCTTATCTTCACTAGACACTGTTCTACTGCTAACCTCTCCATCACTCCCCTCCAGCTCTCTGACCACTATTTCATGTCCTACTCCCTCTCCTCTCCCCCCTTACTTCCTCCATCTACCCACATGGTTTCTCCCTGTAGTCATCTCCGCTCCCTCTCCCTCGCTGATCTTTCCTCTTCTGTTACCTCTGCTCTCCCTGACCCTGAGTCCTTGTCTCTGCTATCCCCTGATACTGATACTGATCTTCTCCTCGGCACCCTTTCCTCTTCTTTGGACGACCTCTGTCCCTTCACCTCCAGGTCTGCACGGCCAACTCCACCTGCCCCATGGCTGTCGGACTCAGTGCGTACTGATGGACTAAGAGGCTGAGCGTCAATGGAGAAAAGGCAAACTCCCGGAGGACCTTCTTTACTTCCAATCTCTTCTTTCCAATTTTCCCTCCTCTCTGTCTACTGCTAAAGCTGCTTTCTTCCGCTGTAAAATCCTAACCTCTGCTTCCAATCCTAAAAAACTTTGAAACTTTCTCTTCACTCCTACTTCCTCCCGTCTCCCTGAAAACTCACCTCTTCAAGAAGTACGACCCTGAGCCTTCCACTCAGCACTGATTGTATTCATACTAGTTTGTTTCTGTACTTTTGCTCTGGTTTGTGCTCTTAGATGCTTGTTTAAAAAAGGAGATGCACTCAGGACTTCTGGTGACGAGTAGTTCTCTTGAATACCGATGTTGAATACACTTATTGTAAGTCGCTTTGGATAAAAGCGTCTGCTAAATGACTGTAATATAATGTTGTATTCGATGTTTTTAATGTATTTATGTTGTATTTTATGTTTTCAATGTGTGGTAAATTAAATGTTTCTTTTTACAAATGACTCAAACTGCAGAATTTTGTTGAGTTGTGTACTTAGATTATCCCAAAGCTTTCCTACAATCATAAACCATATCACGTGTTCATCATAAACCATATCACGTGTTCATCATAAACCATATCACGTGTTCATCATAAACCATATCACGTGTTCATCATAAACCATATCACGTGTTCATCAAAAACCATATCACGTATTATTTCTTTGATCATATGCTCAGTCTTATCTTCAGCAACCTTTGACCTCTCACTGCAGTTCCTCATATCCGTTCAGTTAACAAACGTGCACGATCATCGCTGTGTTGCGAAACAGAGAAGCAGCTCTGAACTCTTACACAATGTTGAGCAGCAAGAAGTGTTTTTCTCTGTTTCTCATTTCACTTTTGAAAAACAGATTTCTACTGTCTGGAAATGTGAAGAAGTCACAGAAACACACTTTACCTTCATTAATACTCACAGAAACACACTTTACCTTCATTAATACTCACAGAAACACACTTTACCTTCATTAATACTCACAAAAACACACTTTACCTTCATTAATACTCACAGAAACACACTTTACCTTCATTAATACTCACAAAAACACACTTTACCTTCATTAATACTCACAGAAACACACTTTACCTTCATTTATACTCACAGAAACACACTTTACCTTCATTAATACTCACAGAAACACACTTTACCTTCATTTATGCTCACAGAAACACACTTTACCTTCATTAATACTCACAGAAACACACTTTACCTTCATTAATACTCACAGAAACACACTTTACCTTCATTAATACTCACAGAAACACACTTTACCTTCATTAATACTCACAGAAACACACTTTACCTTCATTAATACTCACAGAAACACACTTTACCTTCATTTATACTCACAGAAACACACGTTACCTTCATTTATACTCACAGAAACACACTTTACCTTCATTAATACTCACAGAAACACACTTTACCTTCATTAATACTCACAGAAACACACGTTACCTTCATTTATACTCACAGAAACACACTTTACCTTCATGAGCTGAGCTCCGGCATGTTGATCTGCCATCAACACGCAGCGTCCCGATGCACTTTAACCCTGAATAAATAATGTGCAGTTGAAGCCGCGCAGCCTCAGGTAGAGCGGCCACACCTGGACCGCCTTCACGTCATCCAAAGAGTCAGAAACATCGAGCAGAGATCCTCTCCGGTGTCCGCTCCTCACCGCTCAAGTGTTTCCTCAGATCTGTATCAAACTCCAGGAGAAGTTACGAGGCTTCATGTCTGTCATTTGATTCCTTTCTTTCAAACTGAAACACCTGTTATATTTTGTCAAACGTTTTCTTCAAAAGAAAAGTAACATTTAAAGGATATTTTCTCGAGGTCTGCACTTGAGTACAAGAGCTACTTGTACTCAGTGGTGTAAGAAGTATTCAGATCCTTTACCACACTCAGTACAAAGTACAATAATTACCTCTGAGATGTACAGTATGAAGTACAATATGTACCTCTGACATGTACAGTATAAAGTACAATATGTACCTCTGAGATGTAGTACAGTAAAAAGTACAACATGTACCTCTGAGATGTAGTACAGTAAAAAGTACAATATGTACTTCTGAGATGTAGTACAGTATAAAGTACAAAATGTACTTCTGAGATGTAGTACAGTATGAAGTACAATATGTACTTCTGAGATGTAGTACAGTATGAAGTACAATATGTACCTCTGAGATGTAGTACAGTAAAAAGTACAACATGTACCTCTGAGATGTAGTACAGTAAAAAGTACAACATGTACCTCTGAGATGTAGTACAGTATAAAGTACAATATGTACCTCTGAGATGTAGTACAGTATAAAGTACAATATGTACTTCTGAGATGTAGTACAGTAAAAAGTACAATATGTACCTCTGAGATGTAGTACAGTATAAAGTACAATATGTAACTCTGAGATGTAGTACAGTATAAAATACAATATGTAACTGAGATGTAGTACAGTATAAAGTACAACATGTACCTCTGAGATGTAGTACAGTATAAAGTACAACATGTACCTCTGAGATGTAGTACAGTAAAAAGTACAATATGTACCTGAGCTGTAGTACAGTAAAAAGTACAATATGTACTTCTGAGCTGTAGTACAGTAAAAAGTACAATATGTACCTGAGCTGTAGTACAGTAAAAAGTACAACATGTACTTCTGATATGTAGTACAGTATAAAGTACAATATGTACTTCTGAGATGTAGTACAGTATAAAGTACAATATGTACCTGAGCTGTAGTACAGTATAAAGTACAATATGTACCTGAGCTGTAGTACAGTAAAAAGTACAACATGTACTTCTGATATGTAGTACAGTATAAAGTACAATATGTACTTCTGAGATGTAGTACAGTATAAAGTACAACATGTACCTCTGAGATGTAGTACAGTAAAAAGTACAATAATTACCTCTGAGATGTAGTACAGTAAAAAGTACAATATGTTCCTCTGAGATGTAGTACAGTAAAAAGTACAATATGTTCCTCTGAGATGTAGTACAGTAAAAAGTACAATATGTTCCTCTGAGATGTAGTACAGTAAAAAGTACAATATGTACCTCTGAGATGTAGTACAGTAAAAAGTACAATATGTACCTCTGAGATGTAGTACAGTATAAAGTACAATATGTACCTGAGCTGTAGTACAGTAAAAAGTACAATATGTACTTCTGAGATGTAGTACAGTATAAAGTACAATATGTACCTGAGCTGTAGTACAGTATAAAGTACAATATGTACCTGAGCTGTAGTACAGTAAAAAGTACAACATGTACCTCTGAGATGTAGTGCAGTAAAAAGTACAATATGTACCTGAGCTGCAGTACAGTAAAAAGTACAACATGTACCTCTGAGAGAGACCGAGCCGTATTTCCCTGGAGGCTACGGTTCTGCTGGCCGTGTCCTTTTGATCCGTGATCACTTCGGGCGACAGATTTTGGTGAATCTGTTCGTCGCCGGCGAGGATCCCTCAGTTTGGGCAAACTTCTGAGGTTCCTCGCTCTTCGTTAAAACAAAAAGGTCTCCCTCCAGGAGCGGGGGAGGGGCCTACCTTCAGTTTGGAACGTGTGACCGGTGCACGGGACACCTGGTAGTAGGAGTCAGGTGTCCCGCCAAGGCCTGGTGAGTCATCTCCTCCTACACCACAAAGGATCTATTCCACAAAAAAGGACTTTCACCCAGTAACAAATTAATATAATGATCAGACTGTAATGAATTGAAGCAATGGACGTTTTATGAGCTGTTGCTTTGCCCCTGCTAAGTGTCCTGCAATAAATATCAATAATGCATGCACAGCACGTAGTCTTGAGGATTCATTGATAAGGCAGTGAAGATTACTCATGTCGTAAAAAGTTAAGTATTACTGCGTGCTTAACAACAATAGATCTCTGAAGGGTTGTTCTAGTTCGTAGTCCACTAGACTTGGCTAACGAGAGACCGATCTCTAACCTCCCCTTCCTCTCTAGGATCCCTGAGAATGTAGTCCCAAATCAGTTGTGTGACTTTCTACAGAACAATAGTTTATTTGAGGATTTTCAGTCAGGATTTAGAGAGCATCATAGCACAGAGACACAACTGGTGAAAATTAGAGAGACGAGAACATTTGATTGGCATTAAAGGAACCACACTAGGCTGGTTTTAGTCCTATTTGTCAGATCAATCCCAGTTTGTATACGTAAACGGTGAATCCTCCATCAACACCAAAGTGTGAGAAGGAGTTTCATTTACGAACGCCTTCAGCTCACTATGAGCATCTGTTGCAGTCTGGCCTATTCTCTGGCTTTACTAACTTTACTTGCAGAACACCCTCGGGTCAAGGTGGGTTCGTAGTCACACCTGCATTCTTATGGACAACTTAAAGGCTTCCTTCCTAAAACACTAGCTGCTGTTGTATCACTTCTTACAGACTAAGAAGTCGGCCTCCCCGACATCCCCGATATCAACGGCTCGTGTGCGCAACAGGTGGTGGAGGACTGGAAGTAGTCCAGGATGGACCTGTTTAAAAGGCCACCACAGGAGGAGGAACCCTGTGGGGTTGGGATCCTCCCTCGGTTATGAAGGTCAGCTTCAGGACTCTGACCCTAACACCCTCAAATCAGGCACCAATCTGACCCCTACTGCTTCACCAAAGACACAACAGTGATGTGTAAGTCCTGTAATCACATGAACACCAAGCACGATAAACCAGCAGAGCATGAAAACTATCTGAGCCGACCAAGTTAGTAAATCACATCAGACTGAAGAACAGCATTTAAGCTCAGCTTATAGCAGGTCTGTTGTTCATATTCATATCAATCATGCACTGCTGTCAGCCTCTCAGGAGAAGAGCTCTCTGACCTCATGGAGATACGCAGACACCCTCAGAGACCAGCAACACTGGGCTTTGGTTGGAATGTACAAAATACAAACCAGTTTTATTTGGTTTTTACAATAAAAAGAAGATTCAAAGTTACAAAAGAAGGATAATATGAAAAGCAAATAAAAGAAAAATGCAAAATTCAAAAGTTCATATCACCAAAGAATCCTCGTCAAAAAGACTCGAAAAAGCACACGAATAAACTCCAAAAAGCCCTGATTGTTTGTTGTCTCCTCCTATTTCTACCTTTTTTACTTGGAGCATCGTTAACTTCCTGGTCCATATATGGTCGACAACTAAACATGAGTAAATCACTGGATGAAGCTGTTTACGTATCTTACAGTTCATGACAGACTTCTTTAGGTTAGCAGTTATTTCTAAGGTTGCTGTCTGGTCTTCCTGGTGGAACATCAGTCAGCGTGTCTCCTAAACAGTTAGCATGGTTACAGCATCTGACCTTACATCCTGTTTCCTTTGCTGACTGACAAAGATCAGAGCAAAGTGTGTCAAACCAAGATTATCTCATTAAATCATCTCAACCAATTATAATTCACAGAGCATGTCGGATATCACATCGATAAATGACTGAAAGTCACTTAAACATCATCATCATTAAATTACCTCTCAGTAATAATAGAAATCAAAGAAGTAAAATCATGAGAGATTTTTTTGAGACGTTAATTACAGCGCCACCATGTGGCCGATTGGAGTTCTATGTCTTGAGAAGCACATGAACATCATTTCCAGTTATTGTTCCAAGTTTAATTTTTCTACCTCATTCCAGCTCACGGGAGTTTGAGCTGAAGCGGCAGACAACAAATATGAACCCTAACAAAAATAATCAGTAGAATTTCAAAAGGTCCTCGGGCCCTAAATAAGAGTACATCTGTTGTTATATGAGGCCCAATGTCTGTATATGTGAGAGGGTGTCAGACTTTAGTCTTTTAAAAGTCTTCTGGTGTTTGGTACACTAAATAAAATCCAGGTGGAGGTGATGGAGCAGTCTCCAGTCTCCAGATGCTCTCTGGATCATCAGGACTCAGCTGACAGAGATCACTTCCACCTGATGAGAGAAGAAGAATACAAGAGAAGAGATGAATGAGTGTTTACAGAGACTCCCTTCATCAGCCGTCAGTCAGTGACGCAGCACATCCAGTAGAAAGAGCAGCTTCCTCTCAGCTCTCATGTTAACCTACACTGAGCTCCAAGCTCACACACCTGCAGACACGTTGGGCCTCCAGTCTGTTGACTCTGCAGGTTCCACTGAAATAAAGTGCTGAGAGTCCTGAACGCATCATGACTGCAGAACCAGAGAGGTGTTCACTGCTCACTGTAAAGATGGATTCAACCCTGTTATGCTGCGTTCACAACAAACGCCAAGCTGATGTTTCACGTGTCGCGATTACATACAAAGTAAATGCAAAGTCACTAATAGACGTAAATTTGAGCCAATGAGGCGAAAGACGCGATGCAAATTTAAATATTTCCAATGGAGTAAGAGATGCACGTGAGGCTGTGTCGTTAAAGCCGTTCAGCGTTGAGATTCTCCTCCTTCATCACTGACGTCCTGACGCTGTTGAATCAGAAATGGAGGATAAACATATTGAATCCGTCTGTGTTCACCCAGAGCTCTACGATACCTCATACAGAGACCAGACTATGTGTATGAATGTATGAGTATGAACCACAGACTGTCTACGGTACAAACAATAACCACGCTGACCTATTTACACCGAGATGATGGAGCAGCTACGATGTTAGCATAGCATAGCATCTATTGATCCAGACTCCATTCAGAAAACAACCATTTTAACAGTTGTTTGCTTGTCATCTTGTGGACAGACCTGACAAAGCATGAATTCAGACTTTTTACAAATCAACATCATTACATCGTTATTTCAGCATCCTTTGAATGTTTGTTGAACTTAAATCACAGCTGAATCTGTTTGTTTTGGGTTCATACAGCTGTAGTAAAGCAGCCGACGAGTGTCTGGATAGATACAGTGAATACAGCCTCCAGATGATGTTATGAACCACACATGATGGAGTTTGGTTTCAGATATCTGGGACTTCCTCAACGTGTACAAAGCAGCACTCGTGGTTATTTCAGCCATGATTGATGATTGGCTGCATGTAACGCTGGTTCTATGAAGTGAGAGCAGTGATGTGCAGGCTTCAGTCAGACTGATCTCAGAGCTGTGACAAAGATGAACTGATCAATAGTTTGATAGTTTGATGAATGAGGACCACTGTCTCTAAACATCTGATGATGCCGTCAGCTGTTAACAAGCTTCACTTCCTGTAGACGTGAACAACAACACATCGACTCAAACACACAATCACAACAAGCTTCTGACTCGTCTGATTGGCTGACTGCTCTCTCTCTCTCGTCCAATCCTGAAGCCTGTGGATCTGTGTTTGGTACAATACTGCTGAAACCAGCATGGACTGACTCCAACCCTCTACTGACCTCAGAGTCTCCAGTCTACAATGTGGACTCTCCACAAGATCAGACAGCAGCTTCACGTCTGAATCCGTCAGGTTGTTGTAGCGCAGATACAGTTCCCTCAGATGGGAGGGGTTTGACTTCAGAGCTGAGCCCAAAGAAGAACAGCCTTCCTCTGTGATCTCACAGCATGAGAGACTGCAAACAAACAAAACAACACACAGAGTTTCTTATATCGATACACAATGAATCATTATTTTCATCATAAACATGAGTGGCTTTCATTTTGGTTTCATCTTCTTTTGTACAAAACAATATAAAAGAAAAGCTAAATGTTTTGAAAAAAGTTTGTATCAGAAATGTTTTTTTAAATATTATTTAATAGTTAATAGTAAAACGAGGCAGCTGATGTGAAGTGGAACATATTACCAGAAAATGTATCACTTTATGGATCTATACTATATATTGCTGAGTTATGGCGACAGCATTATAGCACCTTATTTAACTGCATCAAATGTGATTTGCATAGCGTGGACAGTTCTGAGAGTAATGAGTCAATGGCAATTACATCATATGAGCTGCACCAAGATATAAGATAAGATAAGATAAGATAATCCTTTATTAGTCCCTCAGTGGGGAAATTACAGGATTACAGCAGCATCGCTCACAAGTAATAAATGAAGATAAAAAATCAAGTAGTATAAATAGACTAAACAGTAAACAGTAGTAAAAATGACAGTAAAGAAGAATACAAAATATACCAGTATGTACAGACGGAGTAAAAATGTGAAATGTAAGATAATACTTAAACGTATTGGATATTGCACGGGATTGACAGTAAGAAGACTATTAAATATTAAATATACCAGTATATACAGGCGGAGGCAGAGTAAAATGTAAAATGTAAGATAATACTTAAACGTATTGGATATTGCACGGGATTGACAGTAAGAAGACTATTAAATATACCAGTATAAAAAGGCGGAGGCAGAGTAAAATGTAAGATAATACTTAAACGTATTGGATATTGCACAGGATTGACAGTAAAGAAGACTATTAAATATAGTCTTCTTTACTGTCAATCCTGTGCAATATCAAATACGTATATAAATAAACGCATTTAAATACGCATATAAATAAACTGTCTGAAGGCAAAGCAAGTGGTTTAGACCATATTACTGCTGAACACCTTCAATGTGCTCGTCCGAGGTTAGCTCCTCTCCTCGCTGTTTGTTTTACTGGCTTCATGATTCACGGCTTGTTACCAGACTCAATGCTGTCTGTTCTCTTCGTGCCAGTCATTAAAAACAAAGCTGGTAAAGTATGTAGCCTAGAGAATTACAGGCCCATTGCTTTGGCCAGCGTCCTGTCAAAAGTCCTGGAAAGAATTCTGCTGGACAGAATACATGACTTTATCACCTCCACAGATAACCAGTTGGGCTTTAAAGCCAAACATGGCACTGACTTGTGTATACCGGTATATGCCTTAAAGGACATTGTAAACAAATACAGAGGTCAAAACTCATCAGTTCTTATGTGTTTTATTGATGCCTCCAAAGCTTTTGATCGTGTTCATCATAGTCAATTATTTTTTAAACGGAGCCAAAGAGGTGTCCCCACATACATTGTGAGAATTCTGGCTTACTGGTATGCGCACCAGACTATGCAAGTAAAATGGGGTAAAAGTGTCTCAGCCCCATTTGGGGTTAGCAATGGTGTCCGACAAGGGGGAATTTTGTCCCCAATTCTGTTTAATCTGTATGTTGATGATTTGTCCAAGCAACTGAAAGCCTGTAATACTGGGTGCATGATTGGAAATACTCTGGTTAATCACATCATGTATGCAGATGATCTGGTGATCTTTAGTCCATCTAGCGCTGGTCTTCAGCAGCTCCTCACTATATGTACTGTGTATGGTGTGGAACATGACATCAAATACAACGCCAGTAAGAGTGCTATCCTGATCTGTCCAACTAAAGAGGACAAATGTCTAAACTTCCCTGACTTCAAATTGTCTGACAATAGTCTTGGTGTCTGTAGTGAAGTCAAATATCTTGGTCATTTTTTAACAGAACACATGACCGATGATAACGACATTTCCAGGCAATGTCGTATGATGTCTGCACAAGCAAACACCGTCTCACGCAAGTTTGGTCTGTGTACAGATGGAGTGAAGATGTCTCTGTTCAGAGCATATTGTACTCCACTCTACACTGCACACTTGTGGTCAAACTACAGGAAAAAGAGTTTGCAGAGACTTCAAGTAGAGTACAATGACGCCATGAGAATACTGTTAAAGAGACCGAGATGGAGCAGTGCTGGTGAAATGTTTGTGGCTGCACGAGTCAACACTTTCCAAACTGTTTTAAGAAATTTCATGTACAAATTCATCTGTAGACTGAATGACTCTGAAAATGTGATCATAGTTGTTTTAACCAACATAAGGTTTAGCACCACACGCTACCAGTCCCAGCTGTGGCGACATTGGTACAGCTGTCTCTTCATAAGGCATTGCTAGGCCTCTGTACTTTTATTGTTTGTCTGTATTTTTATGTATCTGTTTCTGTGGACCCCGAGTCTGAAATAAAGTCTATCTATCTTTCTATACGTAGATAAATCAAAAAGAGTTATTGATGAAACATGAAGGTGCTGCACTAGCAGCAGACAGTGAACCCACCTCAGAGTCTCCAGTCTACAATGTGGACTCTCCAGAAAACCACTCAGCAGCTTCACTCCTGAATCCTTCAGCTTGTTGAAGCTCAGATCCAGTTTTCTCAGATGGGAGGGGTTTGACTTCAGAGCTGAGTCCAGAGAAGAACAGCCTTCCTCTGTGATCCCACAGCGTGACAGACTGCAAACACACAAAACAACACACAGAGTTTCTTATATCGATACACAATGAATCATTACTTTCATCATAAACATGAGTGGCTTTCATTTTGGTTTCATCTTCTTTTGTAAACAGACATTTTGTGAAAATCCTGTCACTGTAAAGACATTTAAAATCATTGATCAGTATTGATCCAGATTCTTCAGAGCGGATCAGAAAATAAAATATTATTATTCATAAAATATATTGAAAAATACCAAATGCTCTGAAAACTTTTCTGAAAGATTACTTAAAAAAAGGTTTGGTTCTTTAAGTGTGATTCAATTAAACGTTCTTTTAATGATGAACATTGAGTCTATCAAGTATAGTATACATAGTAGGGTTGTCACGATACCAAAATTATGACTTCGATACGATACCTGCCATAAGTATCACGATACCGATACTTACGATACGATACCAGAATTCGATACAATACCACAAATACGATACGATACTGGTATATTTATCTATAATAGTAATAAATAAAACATCTGTACGGTTCCCTTTTTACCAGCTTGTTCCTGCCCAGCGTTTTGAACACTTAACAAATGGCATTAATATTAATGTTTAACCTCTTCGCCTCTCTCTTTTGAGCCTCTCTCATAATTCCGCTGGCTTTCAAACACAGCTGAAGGGAACTCTGTCTCTGTGTTGCTGCTGACTCTGCTGGCATCTGTCTGACTGTCTGTGGGAGTGGGTGGATAAACAATGCTTCATTTACTTGCATAGTGAGTTTGATATTTTCACTTCATATTTTATCTCAATTCATGGAATAATTATTTTTCCTCAACTAAAAATAATAATAATTAGCTCAAGATCCACCCTCAGGCTCCACCAGCATGGAGCCATTTTGCATCAATTGTGTTTCATTGAGTGAACGTTTGTGTGCATTGTGACCTCATGATCATATAGGCTTGTCATCAAACTAGGCTAAGGCTCCTCGTGTTAGCTGTCTATGGGTGAGCTTGGGGGTGTTCATGTTTATAATCACATTTGCTTTGAAAAGTTCGGGGTGTCTGTCTGAAAGGTGCTTTGCCATGTTAGACGTGTTGCCTCACTTGGTCTGTGGCTTTGAAACACGTTTTGCAGACGGGTCTCTGTAGGTCAGTGGGCTTTCCTTCACTGTCTGCAATGTAGCCAAAGCACTTCCAGATTTCACTTCTGGCATCTTTCTTTCCAACAAGCCGAGGACGGTCGGTAAAAGCTCCTGCACTTGAGGCCATGTTTCCCCAGCATCACTGCTGTGAGTGATGCTGCCTGTTGCTGTGTGAGCGCTGGGTAGCCCCGCCCCCTTGCAGTCAATGCGTGCAGGCAGCATGACAGGGAGCGGAACAGTGAGTGAGCTCTGACCGCGCTATTTTAATGAAGTATCGATACTAAAAATATGCAAAATCGTATCGTTTTTAACTTACGGGTACCGCGGTACCTTTTTAGTATCGATACACCGTGCAACATGAATACATAGTATATGTATCACGTGTAGTGTAGTATATTCAAGTAACTTTTGTCTCGTTGTAGTCTTTAGTGGCTCTTTGTAGTCTTTTAGTGTCTCTTTGTCGTTGTGTAGTGGGCGTGGTCTGTGCTCAGCTGCAGGGAAGAGATCTGTGGGAGTGGTTCAGGGGAACAGTGCCAGGGTTAATTGGCACAGCTGTAACCGGTTGCTAATTATCCCTCATTCCTCTTCAGCAGTAGCAGGCTGGCGCTCTGGTGGCTGAAAAAGCAGGAAGGTGATGTATTTGTGTGAATCGACGCTCTCGAGGAAGTAACTCACGGACGGAGAGCTTGGAGAAGTAGTTTCAGCGGATTGTGCATAAACTGATCTGTGACTGGACTAAGGATGGGAGGGAATAGTGATGGAGAGGGTGGGAGTGAGGATATGGATTACAATAACTGGACTGAAGTAGGGAGAAATAAACGAGCCAGGAAGCGTAGTAGTGTATCTGGTAGTAGTTTGGAAGGGAGAGAGGAAGGCAGGGTGATGAGGAGGAAGACTGTTGAGAATGAGGGGTTCAAAGTCATTTTGAGATTCAGGGAAGGAAATGATTTTAGGAAAGTTAGTCCGGTGGCGCTGACTCGCGGGTTGAAGGAGAAAGTTGGTGAAATGTTGATGGCGAAGGTGCTGGGTGATGGAGGCTTGTTGATCAAGTGTAAGGACGAGGAGCAGAGAGAGAAAGCAATGAAGCTGAAAAAAGTGTGCAACATGGTGGTTGTAAGGCAAAGAAGACAAGTGATGGGCCCTTTGTGAGAGGCGTTGTATATGGTATCCCAGTGGAGGAGTTGAGATCAAGTATAAGAGGTGGAAAAATGATGGGGATTAAACATCTGCAAGCAAGAAGAGGAGGAGAAAGGGTTGATAGTTTGTCAGTGTTGATGGATTTCTCAGACTTGCCTGATAAAGTCACTGTGGGATATATGAGTTATAATGTAAGAGCTTATGTCCACCTTTGAGGTGTTTCAAATGGCAAAAATATGGACATATTGCGGCAGCGTGCAAAGGGAAACAAAAGTGTGGAAAATGTGGAGGGGAACATGAGTATGGGAAATGTGAGGACGGGACAGAGCTCAAATGTGCAAATTGCGGAGGTGCACATAGTGCGGCCTATGGTGGGTGTGAAGTGAGAAGAAGGCAGTGGAAGTGCAGCAGCTAAAAGTGAAAATGAACATATCATATGCAGAAGCAGCAAAGATGGTTCAGAGGGAGAGTAGAGTAGAGTAGAGTAGAGAGGGAGGGGGGGGGGGAGATATATCAAGGAAGGAACCGTCTCAACAGTCAAATGAACATCTTGTGACAAAGAGTCAAAGGGGAGATGGGAATATATTGATAGTAAATAAGGAGAGCTTTGTGTATTTCATGGCTAAAGTATTTAACTGCACATTCCAAGCAAAAGGGAGATCTGAGAAGATTGAAATAATAGTAAAGAGTGCAGCAAGATATCTAAATATTCATGGGATAACTGGGATGGCTGTTCAGGAAGAGCTTAAAAAACAGGAACATGTTCACAGGACTAGTCATGATGTTAATTCTTGAATTGAAAGCTTTTCTTAATGGGTTAGAATATAAACCAGATATAATATGTGTTGAAGAGACATGGCTTAAACTAAACTCAGATTTTGTGATTCAGGGATGTGTGTGCATAAGAAGGGATAGAGAACGGGGTAATGGGGAGGATGTGCTACCTTTGTTAGGAAAGGAATTTATTCCAGAGAAATAGAAAAAGGGAAAGACCTAGAATATGTAGTTGTTGAAGTGTGGTTAGAGGTGAATTTCTACAATCTGTGTCAACGATTGGAATTAGAAGCATGAGAGGTGTTGGGATCAATAGGGGCTGGTGTTTGAGTTATCAGCTTTAAGAAACTGAATTCTTGACATCAATAGAATTATTAATGTGAATAACAATTATTAATGATTATTAATAATAACGGGGCACCACCCTGCGAACAGGGACCGATAACCAAACGATAAAACTAAGTCTCATAATTAGTAGTCACTCATCAGTGACAGTGAAGGTGTGGAATCCGAGCGCAGGCTACAACATACAGATCATCACATACATATGCACCATTAATCACAGACGACTGCTCTTTAAAGTATACTAGAGTTTATTAAATTAGAATAATAAAAGATCAGATCAATTAATATCGCAATCAACAAACGCCATTATACAATCTTATGTACCTAATATCTAAAGAAATGAAATAAAAGAGGAGGAGGGTGTGTATATAAGTATGTGTGTATGTGTATATGTGTGTGTGTGTGTCTGTGTATAAAAGGAAGGGGGGTGAGGGCCCTTAACACTCACAGTCAAAGACTGCTAAGATGGCCGCTGGCCACCAAGCCGAAGGGGGTGAGACTGTGGGTTAAAAGGGGAAGGGCTTAAGGTATTACCGCTGAACACCACCAGATGGCGTAGTCGAGGGACTTAGACAAACTGGGGGGGGGGGGGTGAACCTTCAGATGCTACCGTGACCCACCACTAGATGGCCTAGTCGAGTGACTTGGGCAAACTGGCGGAGGAGAGGGGGGGGGTCGCTGTGTGTGAGCACGTGTGAGAGAGAGAGGGTCAGAGAGAGAGGGGGTCACCTCCTGCTGCGTTGGCAGGAGGGTGAGCCAAGAAAAGGTGGAGAGAAATCGTAAGTCAACATAAATCAAACTTCTGCTGCGATATCCTGAGGAGCATAAGTACGTTATTCTCTCACGCGCAAGCATGCCGTTGTCGTCTTGAACTGTCGGCAGCTTACGCAGTGATGAACACGGCACTCAGCTCACTCACAGAGCAGAGTTAATGAAGAGAGAAATATCCCACAAAGTTGAATACAAATGAATGAAAATAATCCCAAAGAAAACAGTCAATGCAGTTAATACACAATACAAACGGAACTTCTCTGGTCCGTGAGGTTTGTGTATTTACCTCCGTATACTGCGACGGTGTCTTTAACGCGAACAGAATACGGGCAATGCACAGTGGAGCGGAGCTGGGGTCTGCTGAGTGTTGCGCAATACCTTGATATTACGCAATAGTAACGAAACACACAAGAACACGGGAATATCAACATATACATGAATTAACTTGAATGAACTTTAAGTTAATTTAAGCTAAGCTAGCCCAGATGCACAATGAACTCACGTTGGAGACGCTTCTTTGTGGCGGGGAGAGTGGCCGCTGAGAATCGTGCTTTCTTTGTCCTGAAGGAAAAAGTGGGGCTGCTTGTAGATCAGCGCGGCTGTTTAAGCGGCGGCTGTTTCGGTCCGTTGACGCGGCTCGTTCTGGAGCTGGCGCTGGACGTGATCAATCCTCGCTGCAGAGAGGATGATTTAACATCGGATTGAGACGCTGTGGTCCGTACGTCTCATCGGAAATCTTCGGGAAGGAGCGAGTTTTTCAGCTGCTGCTTTGCCGGAATGTGCACAAAAAGAAAACAACACGGGGAGGAATCGTGGAAGAGATTCGTCCCGGTGCAGTGAGAGGGTCTTGACTCAAAAAGAAAAACACGGCTACTTCGGCCAGCGAAGATAGCGTTGTGACCTGACAGGGTTTGCAGGCCTTCGTCGACAGCGCGATGCTGGCGGGGGGGAGAAAGCTGATGCGTCTCCTTGCGTCCCAGGGACGGATGTCCAGGGTGAAGAACAGCGATTGCTCCCTTGCTCGACCGAGGTCGAAGGGAAAAAGCGTGGAGGTGTGAACTGCAGTCAGTTTTGTTGAACAGTGGCTGAACCACAGGGGTCCTGGTGCTGTCTTGGCTCTCGGCCAATGAGGTTGCAGCGGTGCTCTCAGGTGACTTCAGGAACCCATAGTTTTTTGGGGGGGGGGGGAATTCACACCCTAATGTGAAAGTCCTTCAGAGGGGGTTTGGTCCTCATCAAACCACAATCAGGATGAAACCTTTGCTTGCAAAAGGGAAGGCCTGATTTTCTTTGTTCACAGCACATGTGTAGCCATATGCTCAGACCCCAACATCCCCCCTTTGCTCTGAAGAGCGGGATGCAGGTTACGGTCTTTAGAGCAAACCCAGGGCTGGCACGTGCATCCATGTGTTGGGGAAACCTGAAGAGGTGAGACAGTCCAAGTATTCCTGAGACAAAAGCAGTGGTTAAAACAGGAAGTGTTCAAGTTCATAGAGTTCAAGGTTCATAGCGTTCAAGTTCATGGTTCATTGGCATCTGGGCAGATGACTAAAGTTGCATCTGGGCAGATGACTTTAACTACTTTTACCTACATCTACTATCATACACAATTCAAATCATAGGTGAGCAACACATTATTCCCAAATAATTCAATCGCTATTATGATGTCGTGATAATCTAGCATTGCGGCATAGTGTCAAAGAAAGTAACAACCCAAATAAAACAAAACAAAACAAAACACAAAAGAGATAGAAGGAAAGAATAGAAAGACAAGAAGCAGGTGAGGGGAGGGGGGACAGTGATTACTGGTTCAACTCCAAGACAGGACTGGAGTCCGTCGGCGGAGCAGTCGTAGGTTGGCTACGTGGTGTTATGAATAGGAGGGAATCAGTTTAGTCTGTCATTTCTGGATCTATGAGTACATGATGTGTGCGTCTATCTCTCTCTAATCGGTAGATTTAGAGCGAGTCCTGTGTCTAAGTTTTGAATCTATCGATATTGGAGTTGCGTTGCTAAGACTATAGGCCAGGTGTACCTGTGAAGGTTGCATAACAGTAGTGGTAGCAGATTTACAGATCTTGATAACACGGCTAGTGTGACCAGCTAGGCTGGGGTTTTCGCTGCTCAAGCTGTTGACAGCTGAGCCTTCTCGGATGAGGTCCTGGGATAAATCTGACTGCTGCGGCCTGGGTTATGTCTTCTTTGGTTACTTCTGGTAGAGTCTATAAAGCATGCAAAGGGTTGTTATGAGAGTGGAGCATAAGTTTACAGTCACAATGAGCGTTTTTCAGGTCATGCAACTGTTCTGGTTCAAGTTGGATGTGTTAGCAGTTAGTGCATGTCTACAGGGCGAGTTGAGGCATGCAGCTAAATGTTAGTAGTCAATAAGTAAGCCGCCATTCGGCCGGTTGGTTTCGACACTGGCAAGATTAGAGTGTACTTCCTGTGAAGGGCATCTCTCTAAGTTTCTGTTGACAGAGCCCACCCCCCTCGTGCTGTTCAAGTGGCGAGGGTGGATACCCCCCAGGTTACCGTCAGCACTCAGGGAAACGTCGCGAACAGTTTCACTCTGGAGTGTGTCATGGCAGGCTGGTGATATCTCCCTCCCCCCACCCTCCTAATTAGAGATGGAGACAGGTCCGGCGCGCAAGTCAAGTTCAGTTACCTACGGCACTGGCTACTTGACAGGCCTGGGCGATGACTCGGCTGAAAGAAGGCGGTGGCTTCGTTGAACAAGCTGGAGGTGGATCGTGCTGACAGAGCAGGAGAACAAGGCTTAGTTGACGAAAGATTTTACGAGCGAGGGTGCTCGAAAGGGGCCTCTAAGGGTGTGACACCCTAGAGGTGTATGCGAAAAGATGGGGGAACACATGAGGCTCGTTTCTGACCCGGAGTCGGGTAGAGCAAGAGTGTTATGACCCCCCAGTAAGACTGAAGAATATGTATAGATATATACATAACGGGCATTGCCTTTGCGGACAAGGTCGCCCAAGAAGGTGGAAGAACGAGGTGCGAAATTGGGAGTGGTCGTTTCCGGAAGTGGGCTCAGTTCTCTTCCCCCCCCTCTACCACGTCGACTTGGCAGCAGGGGGTGAAGGTCACTTGGCTGTTGGATGCTCAAGACTATGTCGGTGTCATCGTGCTGATTCATCGGCCGACCGCGTGTCTCCCATGCAAGTTGCGCATATTTCCTAATCTCTGGCATGGTGAGGTTACTCGTTCTGCAGTGCATGGTAACGTCGTATCTCACATGGTCGTGGAGATTGTGCAGAAATAGCGACTTAAAGGCGTGGTCTACTTCTAGACCTGGGGCGTTACGTCCCTGGAAGTATGCAGATCTCAAGCGCCTGAAGTAGTCTCTCGGGGACTCTAGCTTTCTCTGGGAAATGGCGAAGGCGCTGAGGGTGGCAGAAGCTGGGTCGGTGTACAGGGAGTACTCCTCCCTAAGGGCGTGACAAAGGGATGAATAGCGGTCGCGGATGCTCGGCTGGAGCGTTTCCATGAAAACGTGGACGTTTCGAGTCGTGGTTTTCCACACTAGTTTGAGTTTTTCGCGCGCTGAGGGGCGTGATAAGTCGAGGAGGCAGCGATCGATCTCCCTTAGGTAGTCATCGATGCTCGAGTCGTGATTATCGGGATTGAAGCGTTCTACGTCTTTTGCTAGAGACTCAATCTGCCGGGTACGCAGGCCTCCAAGGTTGATGGGGCCTGGGCCGTCCGAGTCGTCTGAGTCTCCATACTCGCGATGGTGGTAACGACGGTCATCCTCCCTCCCTGAGGGGGATGAGGTCAGTTCTTGTTGTGCGCGTGAACTGCGTGGAGGATTGCGTTCGCCTGAGGTGGGTTTGAAGCTACCTAGGCTGGCTAGGACCTGGTGTTGGTCCTCTCTACTCCTAGTTGGGGAACGCGGTTTGTCGAGACGCAGGATGGGTCGGCTCTCGGGGAATGAGGGACCTGAGAACAAGAAATGACTGGGCTGAGGGGCTCGATAGGAGGTAGCGGTACCTACCGGGGCTGCTGGAGCACCTTGAAGCGTTTTCAGTGTGTCATTACTCTCTAACGCCTTAGAGAGTTCTAGGTTGACCTCTCTGAGATCACTGCGCAAGCTACTATTTTCTGACTGTAGGGCTCTACAGTCGCGTGACAGCTCCTGAACCTCTGTTCGGAGTGTCCAGATCTCGCGTTGCTGCTCGTCGCTCTGTGCCCGGGTGCGGGCAGCTTGCAGCTGCATTTTCTGATGATAGATGAGCAGTATTTCGCCGATTACTTCCTGAATCAGGCGCTCTCGCTTACCTGATGGGTTATTTACATAAGCCACCAGCTGCTCTAACTGCTCGTCACATAGGACAGCAGTGTATTTCGCAAAGTACTCTCTTTCGCTTGCTGAGAGTCTGAGGACATCAGCCACCGCATCTCGCAGTGCGGTGTCTTCTGGAGCTTTAGCTCCAGGAATGGGGTATTGCTCGTCGGTCATTCTCTCTAATGAGCGCGGCTCCCAATGGTTGTTAATTCCCTAGTGTTAGAACGGAAACTGTTAGTGTTTACGGTTCTCAGTGAAATGTCTAGTTCTGCGTTGAACTGATTTCTACTGTTAGGTGTTAGTTACTGTTAGTGTTACTATTCATGCAGGCGCACAGTGAAACGTGTAGCTCTCTGACTTCCGTTTCTACTGCTGCTGCTCTGAGGGTATCACTCCTGCTTTGCAGCCAGAGGTGCGAAAATGCTAATGTGGTTTAGCACTTTGGGCCTGTGACAGCTGTGTGTACTGCTTTGAGGGGATTTAAGAAAAACAAGCAAAGTATTGGTATTACAAACTAAACGATCAAATCTACTACACAGCTGGCTGTTAGTTTACGAAATGAAACGAATAATTAAACCTGGAAAGGAAATTAAAGTTCAATTAAAATTAAGATTAAAAATCAACAATTACAATCAAAAATTAACTTACAAGAAGAAAAGATTTTGAAGATCAAAGCCTACCTATTTTGGGAAATAAGTTTCAGGACTTTGGCTCATTCAAAAGAAGGGAAAAAAATAATTTTTCGAAAAAAAAAAAATATTTTTTTTTTTGAAAATTAATATTTCAAAATTATGGATTAATGTACATATGTATTGTAATAACTGTAATAACGTAGCCTCACACGGGGCACCACTTTGTTGGGATCAATAGGGGCTGGTGTTTGAGTTATCAGCTTTAAGAAACTGAATTCTTGACATCAATAGAATTATTAATGTGAATAACAATTATTAATGATTATTAATAATAACGGGGCACCACCCTGCGAACAGGGACCGATAACCAAACGATAAAACTAAGTCTCATAATTAGTAGTCACTCATCAGTGACAGTGAAGGTGTGGAATCCGAGCGCAGGCTACAACATACAGATCATCACATACATATGCACCATTAATCACAGACGACTGCTCTTTAAAGTATACTAGAGTTTATTAAATTAGAATAATAAAAGATCAGATCAATTAATATCGCAATCAACAAACGCCATTATACAATCTTATGTACCTAATATCTAAAGAAATGAAATAAAAGAGGAGGAGGGTGTGTATATAAGTATGTGTGTATGTGTATATGTGTGTGTGTGTGTCTGTGTATAAAAGGAAGGGGGGTGAGGGCCCTTAACACTCACAGTCAAAGACTGCTAAGATGGCCGCTGGCCACCAAGCCGAAGGGGGTGAGACTGTGGGTTAAAAGGGGAAGGGCTTAAGGTATTACCGCTGAACACCACCAGATGGCGTAGTCGAGGGACTTAGACAAACTGGGGGGGGGGGGGTGAACCTTCAGATGCTACCGTGACCCACCACTAGATGGCCTAGTCGAGTGACTTGGGCAAACTGGCGGAGGAGAGGGGGGGGGTCGCTGTGTGTGAGCACGTGTGAGAGAGAGAGGGTCAGAGAGAGAGGGGGTCACCTCCTGCTGCGTTGGCAGGAGGGTGAGCCAAGAAAAGGTGGAGAGAAATCGTAAGTCAACATAAATCAAACTTCTGCTGCGATATCCTGAGGAGCATAAGTACGTTATTCTCTCACGCGCAAGCATGCCGTTGTCGTCTTGAACTGTCGGCAGCTTACGCAGTGATGAACACGGCACTCAGCTCACTCACAGAGCCGAGTTAATGAAGAGAGAAATATCCCACAAAGTTGAATACAAATGAATGAAAATAATCCCAAAGAAAACAGTCAATGCAGTTAATACACAATACAAACGGAACTTCTCTGGTCCGTGAGGTTTGTGTATTTACCTCCGTATACTGCGACGGTGTCTTTAACGCGAACAGAATACGGGCAATGCACAGTGGAGCGGAGCTGGGGTCTGCTGAGTGTTGCGCAATACCTTGATATTACGCAATAGTAACGAAACACACAAGAACACGGGAATATCAACATATACATGAATTAACTTGAATGAACTTTAAGTTAATTTAAGCTAAGCTAGCCCAGATGCACAATGAACTCACGTTGGAGACGCTTCTTTGTGGCGGGGAGAGTGGCCGCTGAGAATCGTGCTTTCTTTGTCCTGAAGGAAAAAGTGGGGCTGCTTGTAGATCAGCGCGGCTGTTTAAGCGGCGGCTGTTTCGGTCCGTTGACGCGGCTCGTTCTGGAGCTGGCGCTGGACGTGATCAATCCTCGCTGCAGAGAGGATGATTTAACATCGGATTGAGACGCTGTGGTCCGTACGTCTCATCGGAAATCTTCGGGAAGGAGCGAGTTTTTCAGCTGCTGCTTTGCCGGAATGTGCACAAAAAGAAAACAACACGGGGAGGAATCGTGGAAGAGATTCGTCCCGGTGCAGTGAGAGGGTCTTGACTCAAAAAGAAAAACACGGCTACTTCGGCCAGCGAAGATAGCGTTGTGACCTGACAGGGTTTGCAGGCCTTCGTCGACAGCGCGATGCTGGCGGGGGGGAGAAAGCTGATGCGTCTCCTTGCGTCCCAGGGACGGATGTCCAGGGTGAAGAACAGCGATTGCTCCCTTGCTCGACCGAGGTCGAAGGGAAAAAGCGTGGAGGTGTGAACTGCAGTCAGTTTTGTTGAACAGTGGCTGAACCACAGGGGTCCTGGTGCTGTCTTGGCTCTCGGCCAATGAGGTTGCAGCGGTGCTCTCAGGTGACTTCAGGAACCCATAGTTTTTTGGGGGGGGGGGGAATTCACACCCTAATGTGAAAGTCCTTCAGAGGGGGTTTGGTCCTCATCAAACCACAATCAGGATGAAACCTTTGCTTGCAAAAGGGAAGGCCTGATTTTCTTTGTTCACAGCACATGTGTAGCCATATGCTCAGACCCCAACAGAGGCAATAAAGGGACTAGACAGAAGAAGGGTCATTTGGTGTGGTGATTTGAATGCGCATAGCACTCTCTGGGGAGTGGATAAGACTGATAGGAATGCATTGATAGTAGAGGAGGTGATGGACTCCTTGGAACTTGTATGTTTAAATGATGGGAGGTTCACAAGAATTAATTACAAGTCAGGTAATGAGTCAAGTTTAGACCTGACAATGGCATCACGGTCATTGCAGGTATTTGTGTGGGAGGTATGGAAGCATTCTACTGTTGGAAGTGATCATTACCCCATTTTCTGTAGAGTAGGAAGTTAAATGTTTTGAAAAAAGTTAGTATCAGAAATAGTTTTATTTAAATATTACTTTAATAGTTATTTTCCTAAAACTTACCAGAAAATGTATCACTTCATGGATCTATACGTAGATAAATCAAATAGTTATTGATGAAACATGAAGGTGCTGCACTAGCAGCAGACAGTGAACCCACCTCAGAGTCTCCAGTCTACAATGTGGACTCTCCAGAAAACCTCTCAGCAGCTTCACTCCTGAATCCTCCAGGTTGTTGTAGCTCAGATCCAGTTTTCTCAGATGGGAGGGGTTTGACTTCAGAGCTGAGTCCAGAGAAGAACAGCCTTCCTCTGTGATCTCACAGTATGACAGACTGCAAACACACAAAACAACACACAGAGTTTCTTATATCGATACACAATGAATCATTGTTTTCATCATAAACATGAGTGGCTTTCATTTTGGTTTCATCTTCTTTTGTAAACAGACATTTTGTGAAAATCCTGTCACTGTAAAGACATTTAAAATCATTGATCAGTATTGATCCAGATTCTACAGAGCGGATCAGAAAATAAATTATTGTTAAGAAAATATATTGAAAAATACCAAATGCTCTGAAATTGTTTTCCTAAACATTATAAAAAAAGGTTTGGTGTGATTCAATTTAACTTTATTTTAATGATGAACATTGAGTCTATCAATTATTGTATACATCGTATATTTATCAAGTGCAGTGTAGTATATTCAAGTAACTCTAGTCTCTTTGTAGTCTTTAGTCTCTTTAGTGTCTCTTTGTCGTTGTGTAGTGGGTGTGGTCTGTGCTCAGCTGCAGGGAAGAGATCTGTGGGAGTGGTTCAGGGGAACAGTGCCAGGGTTAATTGGCACAGCTGTAACCAGTTGCTAATTATCCCTCATTCCTCTTCAGCAGTAGCAGGCTGGAGCTCTGGTGGCCGGTGAGACAGAGAGGAAGAGGAACACCAGCCCACGAGAGTCAGACTGATTGATGCACACTGGCCTGTGTGCGCTCCGAGGAGCCGGGCAGCAGGAGAGAGCGCACGGCAGTGTGAAGTTTTGTTTAAGTTTGTAAATAAAATGCGTTTGAGTAAACCTTAACTGCTGAAGACGGTGTGGTGTGTTGAGGACCCGCGAGTAACACGGAGTCGGCTACACTGGCACCTGAACCACTCCCACAGATCTCTCCCCTGCAGCCGAGCACAGACCACGCCCACTACCACAGTAGTCTTTGTGTGTCTCTTTGAGTGACATTTAGTAGGTAAAGGTCAGGGGGGCTCTTGACACTTTGGGCCCCTGGGCCTGTGCCCGGTAGGCCTGTTCAGTAATCCATCCAACAGCAGGATGAAGCCAGACAAGTTGTACATTTCATGATTGTAGAGGATGACATGCAGACAACGAGGCAGCTGATGTGAAGTGGAACATATTACCAGAAAATGTATCACTTCATGGATCTATACGTAGATAAATCAAATAGAGTTATTGATGAAACATGAAGGTGCTGCACTAGCAGCAGACAGTGAACCCACCTCAGAGTCTCCAGTCTACAATGTGGACTCTCCAGAAAACCACTCAGTTGCTTCACTCCTGAATCCTTCAGGTTGTTTACACTCAGATCCAGTTCTCTCAGATGGGAGGGGTTTGACTTCAGAGCTGAGCCCAGAGAAGAACAGCCTTCCTCTGTGATCTTACAGTGTGACAGACTGCAAACACACAAAACAACACACAGAGTTTCTTATATCGATACACAATGAATCATTATTTTCATCATAAACATGAGTGGCTTTCATTTTGGTTTCATCTTCTTTTGTAAACAGACATTTTGTGAAAATCCTGTCACTGTAAAGACATTTAAAATCATTGATCAGTATTGATCCAGATTCTTCAGAGCGGATCAGAAAATAAATTATTAATAATAAAATATATTGAAAAATACCAAATGCTCTGAAATGTTTTCCTAAAAATGACTTAAAAAAAGGTTTGGTTCTTTAAGTGTGATTCAATTAAACGTTATTTTAATGATGAACATTGAGTCTATCAAGTATAGTATACATAGGGTTGTCACGATACCAAAATTATGACTTCGATACGATACCTGCCATAAGTATCACGATACCGATACTTGCGATACGATACCAGAATTCGATACAATACCACAAATACGATATGATACTGGTATATTTATCTACACTCGTAATAAATAAAACATCTGTACGGTTCTGTTGGGGTCTGAGCATATGGCTGCACATGTGCTGTGAACAAAGAAAATCAGGCCTTCCCTTTTTCAAGCAAAGGTTTCATCCTGATTGTGGTTTGATGAGCACCAAACCCCCTCTGAAGGAATTTCACATTAGGGTGTGAATTTCCCCCCCCCCCAAAAAACTATAAGTTCCTGAAGTCACCTGAGAGCACCGCTGCAACCTCATTGGCCGAGAGCCAAGACAGCACCAGGACCCCTGTGGTTCAACCACTGTTCAACAAAACTAACTGCAACCGACACCTCCACGTTTTTTCCCCTTCGACCTCCGTCGAGCAAGGGAGCACACAAACGCTCCCTTCCCTCTGGACTCCGTCCTGGGACGGAGTAGAGGCACCGGGCCCTTCTCCCCCCCCCAGCGCCACGCTGACAACCGAAGGCCCACGATTTCCGGGAGGAACAAAACGACCTCAGCCGATGTTCACCCACGAGGGCCGTGCACCCTCATCTAACCCTCCAGCAGGAAGACGTCGAATCCCCTCCTGACTGATGATTTCCGGGAAACCGACACGGACCCCACGCCGTCTCACCCGACGTTTCACTGTCCCCGCTGCAGCGAGAACAGATCGGACCCGCGCTTGCTCCAAAGCGAGCCGCGCCACAGAGGTCCGACCCCATCGGCGCTAGCTCAAACGCCGCGCCGATGCCAGCTCAGTCTGCGTCCACTCTAGAGCGAGTCACGCGACCGGGAGCGACCGAGCTCCGAGCTACTCAGTCTGCGCTTGCTCAAACGCCGCGCTGCCGAGCCCACACTCGAGGACTGATCGATTCCCATCACGGGAACGAGCCCCATCGAACGAAGCTTCTCCAAAGTAAGAGTTCATCATGGCATCTTGGGCATAGCTTAGCTTAAATTATCCTAAGATACATTCAGGTTAATTCATTTATGTGTTATTATTCCCGCACCCTGTTGTGTTCAATCACTGTCTTGTTACACCGCGTCATTGGGCAATTATCGCGGACCACGGAGCCCCGCCATATATTGTGTATTTCCTGTCGTAACTGTCTGCTTTAAGATCAGTCGCTGCTAGTGGATGTAGTATTTTGTTATTATTGCTTAAGAGACGTGATAAGAAACAGACGCTCATCCCACAGCAGTTAGGAAGATCTGTTTGTTTGGGGATTACTTTCATTCATTTTATTTCACTTCGTGTGGGATGTCTCTCTTCATTAAATCAGCTCTGTGAGTGAAGTGTGGGATTGCGATCATGTCGTGCACAGCTGACGGTAGTTCGCGACGCGACAACGGCAGTTTGTGGGAGATATGATCAGCGATCCTCATTCTCACTACACACAGACTCTGATGCATGATCTCTCTCTCTCTCTCTCATGTTCCTGCTCTCCCCCCCTCTCTCACTTAACCTGCACACACACACACACACACACAGAGACCCTCACACACACACACACATACACACACTCACACACACACACACACACACACACACACACACTCGCATACAGACATCCTCACCCCTTTTATTCATTTGTTTAGATATTAGGTACATAAAATTGTATGATGGCGTTTGTTGATTGTGATGGTAATTGATCTGATCTTTTATTATTTTAATTTAATAAACCCTGTTATACTTTAAGGAGCAGTCGTCTGTGATTACTTGTGCATATGTAGGTAATGAGAACTGGATGCGTAGCCTGTGCTCGAATTCAATCCTTCACTGTCACTTTGAATGTATAGTCGTACCCGACTATTGACATTACGAGTGAACACTAATTATGAGACTTAGTTTTATCGTTTGGTTATCGGTCCCTGTTCGCAGGGTGGTGCCCCGTTATTATTAATAATCATTAATAATTGTTACTCACATTAATAATTCTATTGATGTCAAGAATTCAGTTTCTTAAATGCTGATAACTAAAACAAGTTCCCAACAGTTCCCTTTTTACCAGCTTGTTCCTGCCCAGCGTTTTGAACACTTAACAAATGGCATTAATATTAATGTTTAACCGCTTCGCCTCTCTCTTTTGAGCCTCTCTCATAATTCCGCTGGCTTTCAAACACAGCTGAAGGGAACTCTGTCTCTGTGTTGCTGCTGACTCTGCTGGCATCTGTCTGACTGTCTGTGGGAGTGGGTGGATAAACAATGCTTCATTTACTTGCATAGTGAGTTTGATATTTTCACTTCATATTTTATCTCAATTCATGGAAGAATTATTTTTCCTCAACTAAAATGAATAATAATTAGCTCAAGATCCACCCTCAGGCTCCACCAGCATGGAGCCATTTTGCATCAATTGTGTTTCATTTAGTGCACGTTTGTGTGCATTGTGACCTCATGATCATATAGGCTTGTCATCAAACTAGGCTAAGGCTCCTCGTGTTAGCTGTCAATGGGTGAGCTTGGGGGTGTTCATGTTTATAATCACATTTGCTTTGAAAAGTTCGGGGTGTCTGTCTGAAAGGTGCTTTGCCATGTTAGACGTGTTGCCTCACTTGGTCTGTGGCTTTGAAACACGTTTTGCAGACGGGTCTCTGTAGGTCAGTGGGCTTTCCTTCACTGTCTGCAATGTAGCCAAAGCACTTCCAGATTTCACTTCTGGCATCTTTCTTTCCAACAAGCCGAGGACGGTCGGTAAAAGCTCCTGCACTTGAGGCCATGTTTCCCCAGCATCACTGCTGTGAGTGATGCTGCCTGTTGCTGTGTGAGCGCTGGGTAGCCCCGCCCCCTTGCAGTCAATGCGTGCAGGCAGCATGACAGGGAGCGGAACAGTGAGTGAGCTCTGACCGCGCTATTTTAATGAAGTATCGATACTAAAAATATGCAAAATCGTATCGTTTTTAACTTACGGGTACCGCGGTACCTTTTTAGTATCGATACACCGTGCAACATGAATACATAGTATATTATCACGTGTAGTGTAGTATATTCAAGTAACTTTTGTCTCGTTGTAGTCTTTAGTCTCTTTTGTGTCTCTTCGTAGTCTTTTAGTGTCTCTTTGTAGTTGTGTAGTGGGCGTGGTCTGTGCTCAGCTGCAGGGAAGAGATCTGTGGGAGTGGTTCAGGGGAACAGTGCCAGGGTTAATTGGCACAGCTGTAACCGGTTGCTAATTATCCCTCATTCCTCTTCAGCAGTAGCAGGCTGGAGCTCTGGTGGCTGAAAAAGCAGGAAGGTGACGTATTTGTGTGAATCGACGCTCTCGAGGAAGTAACTCACGGACGGAGAGCTTGGAGAAGTAGTTTCAGCGGATTGTGCATAAACTGATCTGTGACTGGACTAAGGATGGGAGGGAATAGTGATGGAGAGGGTGGGAGTGAGGATATGGATTACAATAACTGGACTGAAGTAGGGAGAAATAAACGAGCCAGGAAGCGTAGTAGTGTATCTGGTAGTAGTTTGGAAGGGAGAGAGGAAGGCAGGGTGATGAGGAGGAAGACTGTTGAGAATGAGGGGTTCAAAGTCATTTTGAGATTCAGGGAAGGAAATGATTTTAGGAAAGTTAGTCCGGTGGCGCTGACTCGCGGGTTGAAGGAGAAAGTTGGTGAAATGTTGATGGCGAAGGTGCTGGGTGATGGAGGCTTGTTGATCAAGTGTAAGGACGAGGAGCAGAGAGAGAAAGCAATGAAGCTGAAAAAAGTGTGCAACATGGTGGTTGGAACGCTAAGAAGACAAGTGATGGGCCCTTTGTGAGAGGCGTTGTATATGGTATCCCAGTGGAGGATTTGACATCAAGTATAAGAGGTGGAAAAATGATAGGGATTAAACATCTGCAAGAAGAGGAGGAGAAAGGGTTGATAGTTTGTTAGTGTTGATGGATTTCTAAGACTTGCCTGATAAAGTCACTGTGGGATATATGAGTTATAATGTAAGAGCTTATGTCCACCTTTGAGGTGTTTCAAATGGCAAAAATATGGACATATTGCGGCAGCGTGCAAAGGGAAACAAAAGTGTGGAAAATGTGGAGGGGAACATGAGTATGGGAAATGTGAGGACGGGACAGAGCTCAAATGTGCAGATTGCGGAGGTGCACATAGTGCGGCCTATGATGGGTGTGAAGTGAGAAGAAGGCAGTGGAAGTGCAGCAGCTGAAAATGAACATATCATATGCAGAAGCAGCAAAGATGGTTCAGAGGTAGAGTAGAGTAGAGTAGAGAGGGAGGGGGGTAGATATATCAAGGAAGGAACCGTCTCAACAGTCAAATGAACAACTTGTGACAAAGAGTCAAAGGGGAGATGGGAATATATTGATAGTAAATAAGGAGAGCTTTGTGTATTTCATGGCTGAAGTATTTAACTGCACATTCCAAGCAAAAGGGAGATCTGAGAAGATTGAAATAATAGTAAAGAGTGCAGCAAGATATCTAAATATTTATGGATGGCTGTTCAGGAAGAGCTTAAAAAACAGGAACAGTTAAAGAAACATGTTCACAGGACTAGTCGTGATGTTAATTCTGCAGTGGAATGCAAGGAGTCTGTTGGCAAATGGCCAAGAATTGAAATCTTTTCTGAATGGGTTAGAATATAAACCAGATATAATATGTGTTGAAGAGACATGGCTTAAACTAAACTCAGATTTTGTGATTCAGGGATGTGTGTGCATAAGAAGGGATAGAGAACGGGGTAATGGGGATGATGTGCTACCTTTGTTAGGAAAGGAATTCATTACCGAGAAATAGAAAAAGGGAAAGACCTAGAATATGTAGTTGTTGAAGTGTGATTAGAGGTGAATTTCTACAATCTGTGTCAACGATTGGAATTAGAAGCATGAGAGGCAATAAAGGGACTAGACAGAAGAAGGGTCATTTGGTGTGGTGATTTGAATGCGCATAGCACTCTCTGGGGAGTGGATAAGACTGATAGGAATGGATTGATAGTAGAGGAGGTGATGGACTCCTTGGAACTTGTATGTTTAAATGATGGGAGGTTCACAAGAATTAATTACAAGTCAGGTAATGAGTCAAGTTTAGACCTGACAATGGCATCACGGTCATTGCAGGTATTTGTGTGGGAGGTATGGAAGCATTCTACTGTTGGAAGTGATCATTACCCCATTTTCTGTAGAGGAGGAAGTTAAATGTTTTGAAAAAAGTTAGTATCAGAAATAGTTTTATTTAAATATTACTTTAATAGTTATTTTCCTAAAACTTACCAGAAAATGTATCACTTCATGGATCTATACGTAGATAAATCAAATAGAGTTATTGATGAAACATGAAGGTGCTGCACTAGCAGCAGACAGTGAACCCACCTCAGAGTCTCCAGTCTACAATGTGGACTCTCCAGAAAACCTCTCAGCAGCTTCACTCCTGAATCCTTCAGGTTGTTTAAGCTCAGATCCAGTTTTCTCAGATGGGAGGGGTTTGACTTCAGAGCTGAGTCCAGAGAAGAACAGCCTTCCTCTGTGATCCCACAGCGTGACAGACTGCAAACACACAAAACAACACACAGAGTTTCTTATATCGATACACAATGAATCATTATTTTCATCATGAACATGAGTGGCTTTCATTTTGGTTTCATCTTCTTTTGTAAACGGACATTTTGTGAAAATCCTGTCACTGTAAAGACATTTAAAATCATTGATCAGTATTGATCCAGATTCTTCAGAGCGGATCAGAAAATAAAATATTATTAATAATAAAATATATTGAACAATACCAAATGCGCTGACATTTTTTCGAAAGATTATTTAAAAAAAGGTTTGGTTCTTTAAGTGTGATTCAATTAAACTTTTTTTAATGTAGAACATTGAGTCTCAAGTATAGTATATTTATCAAGTATAGTAGAGTAAATTCAAGTAACTTTTTGTCTTTGACAAATTTCCCCTTTGGGATGAATAAAGTATATTTCTATTCTATTCTTTGTAGTTGTGTAGTGGGTGTGGTCTGTGCTCAGCTGCAGGGAAGAGATCTGTGGGATTGGTTCAGGGGAACGGTGCCAGGGTTAATTGGCACAGCTGTAACCGGTTGCTAATTATCCCTCATTCCTCTTCAGCAGTAGCAGGCTGGAGCTCTGGTGGCCGGTGAGACACAGAGAGGAAGAGGAACACCAGCCCACGAGAGTCAGACTGATTGATGCACACTGGCCTGTGTGCGCTCCGAGGAGCCGGGCAGCAGGAGAGAGCACACGGCAGTGTGAAGTTTTGTTTAAGTTTGTAAATAAAATGCGTTTGAGTAAACCTTAACTGCTGAAGACGGTGTGGTGTGTTGAGGACCCGCGAGTAACACCGAGTCGGCTACACTGGCACCTGAACCACTCCACAGATCTCTCCCCTGCAGCCGAGCACAGACCACGCCCACTACCACAGTAGTCTTTGAGTGACATGTTGTAGGTAAAGGTCAGGGGGGCCCCTGACACTTTGGGCCCCTGGGCCTGTGCCCGGTAGGCCTGTTCAGTATTCCATCCA
Organism: Lycodopsis pacificus; assembly: GCA_028022725.1. NCBI lineage: Eukaryota > Metazoa > Chordata > Actinopteri > Perciformes > Zoarcidae > Lycodopsis > Lycodopsis pacificus. The sequence continues at coordinate 2,917,706 of CM051689.1, read as the reverse complement.
ACAGCAGGATGAAGCCAGACAAGTTGTACATTTCATGATTGTAGAGGATGACATGCAGACAACGAGGCAGCTGATGTGAAGTGGAACATATTACCAGAAAATGTATCACTTCATGGATCTATACGTAGATAAATCAAATAGAGTTATTGATGAAACATGAAGGTGCTGCACTAGCAGCAGACAGTGAACCCACCTCAGAGTCTTCAGTCTACAATGTGGACTCTCCAGAAAACCACTCAGCAGCTTCACTCCTGAATCCTTCAGGTTGTTTCTACTCAGATCCAGTTCTCTCAGACGGGAGGGGTTTGACTTCAGAGCTGAGCCCAGAGAAGAACAGCCTTCCTCTGTGATCTCACACTCTGACAGACTGCAAACACACAAAACAACACACAGAGTTTCTTATATCGATACACAATGAATCATTATTTTCATCATAAACATGAGTGGCTTTCATTTTGGTTTCATCTTCTTTTGCAAACAGATATTTTGTGAAAATCCTGTCACTGTAAAGACATTTGAAATCATTGATCAGTATTGATCCAGATTCTTCAGAGCGGATCAGAAAATAAAATATGATTAATAAAATATATTGAAAAATACCAAATGCTCTGAAAAAGTCAGCATCAGAAATGTTAAAAAAAAAGTCTTTAGCAGTTATTTTCCTAAAAATTCAAAAAAGGTTTGGTTCTTCAAGTGTGATTCAATTAAACTTTGTTTTTTTAATGATGAACATTGAGTCTCTCAAGTAGTATATTTATCAAGTATAGTATAGTATATCCAAGTAACTTTTAGTGTCTCTTTGTAGTCAGTTTGTGTCTTTTTGTGTCTCTTTGAGTGACATTTAGTAGGTAAAGGTCAGGGGGGCCTCTGACACTTTGGGCCCCTGGGCCTGTGCCCGGTAGGCCTGTTCAGTAATCCATCCAACAGCAGGATGAAGCCAGACAAGTTGTACATTTCATGATTGTAGAGGATGACATGCAGACAACGAGGCAGCTGATGTGAAGTGGAACATATTACCAGAAAATGTCTCACTTTATGGATCTATACGTAGATAAATCCAATAGAGTTATTGATGAAACATGAAGGTGCTGCACTAGCAGCAGACAGTGAACCCACCTCAGAGTCTCCAGTCCACAATGTGGACTCTCCAGAAAACCACTCAGCAGCTTCACTCCTGAATCCTCCAGGTTGTTGTAGCTCAGATCCAGTTTTCTCAGATGGGAGGGGTTTGACTTCAGAGCTGAGCCCAGAGAAGAACAGCCTTCCTCTGTGATCTCACACCATGACAGACTGCAAACACACAAAACAACACACAGAGTTTCTTATATCGATACACCATGAATCATTATTTTCATCATAAACATGAGTGGCTTTCATTTTGGTTTCATCTTCTTTTGTAAACAGATATTTTGTGAAAATCCTGTCACTGTAAAGACATTTAAAATCATTGATCAGTATTGATCCAGATTCTTCAGAGCGGATCAGAAAATAAAATATGACTATTAATAAAATACATTGACAAATACCAAATGCTCTGAAAAAAGTCAGCATCAGAAAAGTAAAAAAAAATTACTTCAGCAGGTATTTTACAAAAAATTCAAAAAAGGTTTGATTCTTTAAGTGTGATTCAATTAACCTTCCTCTTGTGTTAGGGTTGGCACCGACCCGTTTTAGGTTTTAAATGCATAAAAGAACCACATAAATTGGTTTATTTGCATCAAGGCTTTATGACTTTGTCAGGAACCTCTATTTCAACAAAATAAAACAAAAACATTTTGTTTCACTAAATTATAAAATGCTCTGGTTGAAATTATGACCTTTTGTGTTGTTAGGGTCGGTTTCGACCCGGTTATAAAAATAAGATTATAAAGCAATAATTAGAGCCAAAACTGAAATCATAAGTGCACTGTCAGCCAACACAGTGACAGCCAGCTCCTCTCCCAATCATGTGAGTTTTAGGGGATTCTCATTTTGCATTGTTATCCAGTATACCTGCACAAAAACAAAACAAAGACGGCATGTCCAGACATGTCCAGACATGTGAGGTCAATTCAGTATAGAGTTGGTGACTTGCAGAGTGCACATTTCCAATTTGCAGCATGCAAAAATGAAAAGAAGATTTTCAGTGAGACAAGTTCTGGATCATATTTTTGGTGAAAATGAGGGAGAGGACATAGAGGACAAGCTGACTGCCACCTACACTTGCCAGCGAATGACCAGGAGATGGCCAATGGTTGTGTTTTACAACATCCTCGATGTGTCTGCATGTAATGCATTTGTGTTGTGGACCCACATCCACCAAGGGTGGAACTCAACCAAAAATAGCAAGCGGAGAATGTTTCTTGAGGAGCTTGGAAATTCCCTTGTCAATCCACACATTGAGCGAAGGGAACGGGTGCCCCGAGGCCCAGATGCTGCAGCCTTGGTCAGACAACTACAGAGCTCACCGAGCACTCCGTCCACACCATCAGCAACACAAAGAGCATCCTCCTCAGCCAGCCCTCCCTCAACACCAACCAGAACAGCCACAGCCACAACCCCACTCAGGCCACCTGATTCTAAGAGAAAGAGGTGCCAGGTCTGCCCAAGCAGTAAGGACAGAAAGACAAACGTATTGTGCCCTCAAGGTGGAGGGTGTGCAACATTTATCAAGGATAACTTAGCATATAGAAAGATTAATGTTCCAGAACAGTATGAATGTATTATGATAGAAGTATGTAGTCCAAGAGGAGATATAAAGTTAGTGAACTTCTATAATCCTTGTAAAAGTTATCTCTGGAAATGTTTCACGAGATATCAGGAAATATTGGAAAAAGAGAAATTTGGTGTGGAGATTTTAATGCTCACAATACATTTTGGGGAAGTGAGGTCACTGATGCCAACGGAGGGGTAGTTGAAGAATTTATAGAGGAGAGATCATTAATTTGTCTTGATGATGGAAGCAGTACCAGGGTAGATGTTACTCGAAACTCAGTATCCTGCTTAGATCTTCCATTAGTCTCAGGAAATATGAGTAATTTGTGTGAATGGAATACAATGAATGAATCTAATATAGGGAGTGATCACTATCCAATATGGTGCTCATTAAATTGTGGTATCTTTACTCAGAAGGGTAATATAATAGAAAGATGGTGTTTTCCTAAAGCTAACTGGGGAAAATTTAAATAATGTTGTAGGAAGTCATGTGAAGAAATATCTATTGAGAGTAATGTGGACAGCTGTTCGAGAGCAGTGACCGCTATGATTATTGGTGCTGCATCAATATGCATTCCTAAGAGTAAGGTGAATGGGAAAAAGAAAATGGTTCCATGGTGGAATGAGGAATGTAAAAATGCCAGTAAAGAAAGAAATCGTGCCTACAGAAAGTTAAGAAGCCTTTTGACTCATGATAATCTGATCGATTATCAAAGAAAGAGGGCGGTAGTACGTAAAGTTATTAAGTCATCAAAGAGGAATGCATGGAGGCAATTCTGTTCAGCTATTGGAAGAGAAATAGAGTTACGTGATGTTTGGGCGATGATCAAAAAGATGAGTGGGAAAAGAAAATCAATTCAAATCCCAGTTTTGATAGACGGAGAATATCGGGCAATTACAAATGAGGAGAAAGCTGCGTTATTGGGGAAGAAGTTTGCAAATGTTCACAGCGGAAGTAATTTACATGAGAGGCACAGACAGAGAAAAGAAGAAATTTTAGCAGCACATACAGAAGTTAGAAAGAAAAAGGGCAATGAAGGAACACCCCTTGATATGGAGTTTTCAAAACAGGAGCTGAAAACAGCGTTGGAGGGAAGTGGGTATACTGCTCCAGGTCAAGACCAACTATGCTACGCTATGTTTAGACAATTACCAGAAGAAGCCTTGGAAATTATGTGTAAATTGTTTAAGATGATTTGGAGGGAAGGTGTAATGCCAAGCAGCTGGAAGAGTGCTTTGATTCTACCTTTTGGTAAACCTGGTAAAGACCTAGCTAATGCTGGCAATTACAGACCAACAGCACTGACATCTCATTTGTGCAAGTGGATGGAAAAGATCATCACGAGCAGATTAACTTATTTTATAGAGCAAAGGGGCTTGCTAAATAAATCGCAGAATGGCTTTCGTAAAGGTAGATCGACACTTGACGCATTGATAAAAGTTAGCAATGAGGCAGAGAAAGCAATAAGTATGAAGGAGATTATGGCTATAGTCTATTTTGATATAGAGAAAGCATATGACTCCATGTGGAGAGAGGGCCTATTGATTAAAATGTATAAAATAGGTATTAGTGGAAGGATGTATAACTGGATATTCGATTTTTTTTGTCTGGTCGATCATTCAAGGTAAAAGTTGGAGATGCCGTGTCTGAAGAATTTACCATCGTAAATGGGATCCCTCAGGGTAGTGTTATTAGCCCTATATTATTTAATATTATGATAAATGACGTCTTTATGGACATTGACAGAGATATTGGCTCCTTGCTATATGCTGATGATGGAGCAATTTGGAAAAGGGGAAGAAATATTAGACATGTGATCAGTAAAATTCAAAAGGCTATAATCAATGTTGAAAAGTGGTCGTATGACTGGGGGTTTAAGATGTCTGTTGATAAGTCTTGCTACATGGTATTTACCAGAAAGAGAAATATAAGCAATACTCATCTGAAATTATATGGACAAAGTATGGAGAGGATGACAGAGTTTAAATATTTAGGCTCATGGTTTGATGAAAAATGTTTGTGGAGAACTCATATTAAGCATATTGAAACTAAATGTAAAAAGGTGCTCAATGTTATGAGAGCAGTTTCTGGACATCAATGGGGAGCAGATAAACGGTCACGAATGGATATCTATAGGGCTATTATACGAGCATGTATAGATTATGGATGTATGGTTTATGGAACAGCTGCCAAGAGTACATTACAAGCGTTAGATATAATTCAGTTCAGAGCTCTAAGACTTAGTATAGGTGCAATTAAATCGACCCCAAACAACGCACTTCTGGTAGAAGCTGACGAACTGCCATTAAGCCTAAAACGAGCAAAACTAGCTCTGGCATATTGGTGAAGTGAAAGGGATCTGCAGAGGAACTTCCCGTAACAAATGTGCTGTATGAATACTGGGAATACACCCAAAGTAAAGGCAAAGGGTTTGGTTGGACAATCAGTGCAATAGCAAAAGAATACGGTTTAACAGGGTTAGAGTATGGGCCCAATGTAATATGGGGAAATGTTCCTCCGTGGATACTACCAGTGCACAATGTGGATTTAACACTCATAGAAGAGAGGAAAAAATGGATGGAAAGAAAATTGTATGACATTGGACATCAGACTCAAGTATACATCAATAATAATTATTATTATAACTATATGCAGATTTATACAGATGGATGTAAAGATAACGGGAATGGACACGTGGGATCAGGGGTATTCATACCAGAATTTAGTGTGACAATATGCAAACGAATTAATGACAGATTGTCTGTCTATACAGCTGAAATTATTGCAATAATATTGGGACTACAATGGGTAGAAGAGGTCAGGCCTGAGAGAGTGGTCATCTGTTCAGATGCTGCTGCAGCTTTAAACAGCCTGAAGACAAAACAAACAATTAGAGGATTTAGTGATGGAAATATCTCTGATAATGTTGAGACTTCAAAGGCTGGGAATTAATGTTCAATTTTGCTGGGTTCCTGCTCATGTAGGTGTGGAGGGTAATGAGAGAGCAGATATGATTGCAAAGAGAGCACTAAAACTAAAAGAAGAGGAGATATTGAAAATTCCTTTTGGAAAGGGGGAAGCTAAAGCACTAATAAGAGAGGCAGGACGGGAGTTATGGCAGAAGAAGTGGGACAACGATAACAAAGGAAGACATTATTATAACATTCAGAAAACCATAAATGTGAAGACATACAAAGGGAAGTATAGAAGAGAGGAGGTCATAATATCGAGGTTAAGGTTCAGACAGACAGGACTTAACTCAACTCTGTATTTAATGGCAAAAATGGACTCAGATAAGTGCACTATTTGTAATGTTACTGAAGACGTGGAGCATGTTATCCTGAAATGTCAAAGATACAATGCAGACAGGACCATCTTGAAGCAAAAAATATGTCAGTTGGGACGGAAGTGGAGTTTGGAGGGAGTTCTGGCAGTGGACGGAGAATGGCGAGAGTGCTGCAGAGCACTGTTGCTATTTCTTAAAGAAACGGGATTAGACCGTAGGATTTAGTTAGAAAACAGTGAAGAAAAGGGTACCCTGAAACTGCACACTCGGGTACAGTAGGTGGCGGAATGCACCTATACAAGTGGGTTGCGATCCGCCAATCAAATTTAAAGAAGAAGAAGAAGAAGAAGCTCTGGTGGCCGGTGAGACACAGAGAGGAAGAGGAACACCAGCCCACGAGAGTCAGACTGATTGATGCACACTGGCCTGTGTGCGCTCCGAGGAGCCGGGCAGCAGGAGAGAGCACACGGCAGTGTGAAGTTTTGTTTAAGTTTGTAAATAAAATACGTTTGAGTAAACCTTAACGGCTGAAGACGGTGTGGTGTGTTGAGGACCCGCGAGTAACACGGAGTCGGCTACACTGGCGTCTGAACCACTCCCACAGATCTCTCCCCTGCAGCCGAGCACAGACCACGCCCACTATCACAGTAGTCCTTGTGTCTCTTTGAGTGACATTTAGTAGGTAAAGGTCAGGGGGGCCCCTGACACTTTGGGCCCCTGGGCCTGTGCCCGGTAGGCCTGTTCAGTAATCCATCCAACAGCAGGATGAAGCCAGACAAGTTGTACATTTCATGATTGTAGAGGATGACATGCAGACAACGAGGCAGCTGATGTGAAGTGGAACATATTACCAGAAAATGTATCACTTCATGGATCTATACGTAGATAAATCAAATAGAGTTATTGATGAAACATGAAGGTGCTGCACTAGCAGCAGACAGTGAACCCACCTCAGAGTCTCCAGTCTACAATGTGGACTCTCCAGAAAACCACTCAGCAGCTTCACTCCTGAATCCTTCAGCTTGTTGAAGCTCAGATCCAGTTCTCTCAGATGGGAGGGGTTTGACTTCAGAGCTGAGCCCAGAGAAGAACAGCCTTCCTCTGTGATCTTACAGCCTGACAGACTGCAAACACACAAAACAACACACAGAGTTTCTTATATCGATACACAATAAATCATTATTTTCATCATGAACATGAGTGGCTTTCATTTTGTGTTCATCTTCTTTTGTAAACAGATATTTTGTGAAAATCCTGTCACTATAAAGACATTTAAAATCATTGATCAGTATTGATCCAGATTCTCCAGAGCGGATCAGAAAATAAAATATTATTCATAAAATATATTGAAAAATACCAAATGCTCTGAAAAAGTCAGCATCAGAAATGTTTAAAAAAAGTCTTTAGCAGTTATTTTCCTAAAAATTCAAAAAAGGTTTGGTTCTTTAAGTGTGATTCAATTAAACTTTCTTTTTTTAATGATGAACATTGAGTCTCTCAAGTAGTATAGTCATCAAGTATAGTATAGTATATCCAAGTAACTTTTTGTGTCTCTTTGAGTGACATTTAGTAGGTAAAGGTCAGGGGGCCCCTGACACTTTGGGCCCCTGGGCCTGTGTCCGGTAGGCCTGTTCAGTAATCCATCCAACAGCAGGATGAAGCCAGACAAGTTGTACATTTCATGATTGTAGAGCATGACATGCAGACAAGGAGGCAGCTGATGTGAAGTGGAACATATTACCAGAAAATGTATCACTTGATGGATCTATACTTAGATAAATCAAATAGTTATTGATGAAACATGAAGGTGCTGCACTAGCAGCAGACAGTGAACCCACCTCAGAGTCTCCAGTCTACAATGTGGACTCTCCAGAAAACCACTCAGCAGCTTCACTCCTGAATCCTTCAGCTTGTTTCCACTCAGATCCAGTTCTCTCAGAAGGGAGGGGTTTGACTTCAGAGCTGAGCCCAGAGAAGAACAGCCTTCCTCTGTGATCTCACAGCCTGACAGACTGCAAACACACAAAACAACACACAGAGTTTCTTATATCGATACACAATGAATCATTATTTTCATCATAAACATGAGTGGCTTTCATTTTGGTTTCATCTTCTTTTGTAAACAGACATTTTGTGAAAATCCTGTCACTGTAAAGACATTTAAAATCATCATTACAGTGAAATAAGTTATTCCAGTGTAGTAGATCGCTCTAACAAACTAAAAGCACAACTTAAACCGTCCTGGTTCCCTGAAAGCAGGTGGGCCAAAGGATGTTCATGTTGGTTGGACAAGTCATCCAACACTTTGATCCCGAGCAGGATAGTGACCAGTTCACCATTCAGTTCACACCATTATTTCCAAACGCATATCGATGGCCGAAGAGCAAAACCTCCTATCTGAAAAATGCCTGGATCATTTTGCAAATAGGATCTTTGCAATCTTTCCATCATTTGATGCAAGTTGGAAGAGGTTCTACAACATGCTGCTCTAAATTAAGTTTCAATAAAGGGCGGGATTATTTTAAAACAGACTGAACATGAACAGCCTTCCTTGTTCTCATCATCCAAAATTAAATCCGGCAATCAGAAAATTCTGCAGATAGGAGGTTTTGTGCTTTGGCCCTTGATATGTTACGTGCCGTGTTGTGCTTGTGTTTGTGCTCTCCCTCTGTTTTCCCTCTGTCTTCTCGAGTGCCACCCTCTGTCCCGGATGCAAGCTGCAGCGGCTGATTGGACGCGGCTGCGACAATCGCGATCAGCGTTGGATAAGAGGAGAGGAACTCGTGAAGAACAACCTCTTGGGCAGACCACAGTAGTGAGGCTGTGCGTGTGAGCTGACAACCCTTGGGCAACGCGTAGTGGTGGAGCTGCGTGTGTGTTGCACCTTTGTTCCAGCCGTGTGGGCTGTTGTGTGTGTATAGTGTCGCTTTCTTTCTACCAGCAAGTAGTTTTCTTTTGCTGCCGTGCAAGCAGCTAGCCTTTTTACAATAAATACTCTTTTTGTTAAACCGTCATCATTGCTCAATCTCTTTCCCCGGGAAATAAACACAGTTACTCCCCGCATCCCTTAGATGCCAAAAAGGGGAACGTAACAGCATATTAGCAGAGGCACTAGCAGACATTGTTATCCCACAGTAACATTTTGGTAACACCACCATGAACTGAGTAGATCTGACACTTAGACCACTTCCTCATCTTTGTATTAAATCACCTGATCCTGACCTGAGAGTTTCAAGTGAACAGTTTGGACTCGCCAGTCCATCAGAGAGCAGCTTCACTCCTGAGTCCTGCAGGTTGCTTTTACTCAGGTCCAGCTCTTTCAGACTAGAGGACTTGGAGCTGAGGATGGAGGACAGAGCTCCACAGCTTCTCTGTGAGAGGTTACATCCATTCAGCCTAGGGCAGGAACAGGGATTAATACAAACATAATGTTTAATCAAAGTAAAATATCAAACATATTCACTAATGGTAATGTATCCGTAGTGTATCCGCATACAGAGCTTTGTTGGAGGCTTTGACCACTGGCAGCAGCCTCAGAAGAGCCTTCTCTGAAGCAGAGTATTTCTTCAGGTCAAACACGTCCAGATCTTTTTGTGATGACAGTAAGATGAAGACCAGAGCTGACCACTGAGCAGGAGACAGTTCATCTGTGGAGAGACGTCCTGAACTCAGGGACTGTTGGATCTCCTCCACTAGAGAACCATCATTCAGTTCATTCAGACAGTGGAACAGATTGATGCTTTTCTCTGGAGACACATTCTCACTGATCTTCTTCTTGATGTACTTGACTGTTTGCTGATTGGTCTGTGAGCTACTTCCTCTCTGTGTCAGCAGACCTTGTAGGAGTTTCTGATTGGTCTCCAGTGAAAGACCCAGGAGGAAGCGGAGGAACAAGTCCAGGTGTCCATTTGGACTCTGTAAGGCCTTGTCCACAGCACTCTGGTAGAGGTGTGTTAGCGTAGGTTTTGCCCTCAATACTTTAGGCCAATGGGTTCTTGGTTGTTTTTTTGCCATCAGATTGACACCAGAGTTGATGAAGGTCAGATGGACATGAAGAGCAGCCAGAAACTCCTGAACACTCAGATGGACGAAGCAGAACATCTTGTCCTGATACAGTTCACTCTCCTCCCTAAAGATCTGTGTGAACACTCCTGAGCACTTTGAGGCTGCTTCGATATCGATACCACACTCTGTCAGGTCGGATTCATAGAAGATCAGGTTGCCTTTCTGCAGCTGATCAAAAGCCAGTTTTCCCAGAGACTTGATCATCTTCCTGCTCTCTGGACTCCAGTGTGGATCTGTCTCAGCTCCTCCATCATACTTGACCTTCTTCCGTTTGGACTGAACCACCAGGAAGTGGATGTACATCTCAGTCAGGGTCTTGGGCAGCTCTCCTGCCTCTCTGGTCTTCAACACCTTCTTCAGAACTCCAGCAGTGATCCAGCTGAAGACTGGGATGTGGCACATGATGTGGAGGCTTCGTGAGGTCTTGATGTGGGAGATGATCCTGCTGGCCTGCTCCTCATCTCTGAATCTCTTCCTGAAGTACTCCTCCTTCTGTGGGTCAGTGAACCCTCTGACCTCTGTGACCATGCCAACACACTCAGTCGGGATCTGACTGGCTGCTGCAGGTCGAGTGGTTATCCAGAGGCGAGCAGAGGGAAGCAGGTTCCCCCTGATGAGGTTTGTCAGAAGCACATCCACTGAGGTGGACTCTGTAACATCAGTCAGGATTTCAGTGTTGTTGAAGTCCAGAGGAAGTCGAAACTCATCCAGACCGTCAAAGATGAACAGAACCAGGAACTCTTTAAAGCTGTAGATTCCTGCTTCTTTGGTTTCACTGAAGAAGTGATGAACAAGTTCCACCAAGCTGTACTTTTTCTCTTTCACCACATTCAGCTCTCTGAAAGTGAATGGAAAGATGAACTGTATGTCCTGGTTGGCTTTGCCTTCAGCCCAGTCCAGAGTGAACTTCTGTGCTAAGACTGTTTTCCCAATGCCAGCCACTCCATTTGTCATCACTGTTCTGATTGGTTCCTCTCCTCCAGGTGAGGCTTTAAATATGTCTTCTTGTCTGATGGCTGTTTCTGGTCTGTCTGGTTTGCAGTATGCTGTTTCAATCAGTCTGACCTCATGTTCATCATTGACCTCTGCAGTCCCTCCCTCTGTGATGTAGAGCTCTGTGTAGATCTCATTCAGAAGGGTTTTCTTTCCTGCTTTAGCGATTCCCTCAAACACACTCTGGAACTTCTTTTGAAAGTTGGATTTGAGTTTCTGCTGACACTCCAGAATATCTGGATGAATAAAACAAAGAAAAAAATCAATGAGGGGTTGTTTCAGTGAATGTGAGTCATTTCTAACAAGTGAACACATTTCTGTATTAATGAAATCTATTTATCTCATTTGATAACTAAAGGCTCTGAAGAGGTTAACGATTGTAAAATGACTTTGTATCATTTAACATCAACTGACATGTTGTGCTTCATGTGTGCATGAACTCTGTGGTCTCCAAATAACCAGAAGGTTTATTACTTCATTACAGAGGGAATTAATGACGTCCAAGCAGCATCTTACAGTCACACCAGTGTGCTACTTCTAAACATTAGAGGCAACAGAAACAGGATTGTCTGCCTTTGTTTCATTGACTTTTCTGAAATTTTTAACATATTTTCTCCAGTGGACGTGTGTTTGGTAGCTTCTTCTGAAAGCCAAGGTGCAACTCGCGTTTTTACGTTTAAAGTCTTTGTGAGATCTTTGTGTTCATACCATGACTTACCTTTGGGTTCTGATTTGGTTTTTGATAAACTCTTCACGAGATCATTCTCACCAATCTTCACAAAAACTATTCGGGTCACTTTATTAATATTGTCTATGCCGTAGTTGTTGACCATCTGATCCACTGTGTCCATCCGGTCTGCATTCTCCAGTCGACTCTTTGGGATTGCTGGGAAGTCTTCTATGACCTCCTCCAATGACCACTTGAATCTTTTAAACTTGTCGGCTCCTAACTTCTCCAAAGTGTCCAAGAGGACCTCTTTAGGTGTCTTCATCTGTCCTCTCTGTCAAGATACAAAGGATATTGTTTCATAATACTGTAATTCTTACATTTTAAAATCATGTGATGAAAAATAATGATCATGCTGTACATATTGACTGACAATCAGCCACTTAAAGGAGAGTATGAAGGAGGTTGCTTGATTGCGTAATGCACATGTGAGGACAGTGAGACGTCAAAACCTGTCCAACAGGTGGTAGATGTCAGCCTATCAGAGGTGTTTGTATTTCCTCATTCCTCTCCCTCACCTGCAGCTGACTCATGTTGTGTTGTTGAGTGTTGGAGACGGTTATTGTAATGTGTGTTGTGCTTTCTTAAATCAAATCAAGTGTTCACTGAGTCCTTCCTTTCCTTTAGAACACGTCCTCACAGCGAGCCAATCAGACACATCACAGGTGAGGTGATGTAGTTCTCCTCTCTGTCCACTAGATGATGCTAACTAACCATCTAAAGAGATGAAGATCAGCTCAGTTCAGAAAGATTCAATGAAGCAGCAGCAACTTGGATCACATGCACGTCTCACTGATGAGACACAATGTGACGTTTACATGTATTTATCTTAAAAAGTGTTATTTTGAATGAAGATTTGGTGAAACATGTTCATCAATCACATTCTTCTATAATGATTTATAACCTACATGTTGTAACATTTCTGAGCAGCAGCTTCTAAAAGTTTACAGTCAAAAGAATCAGTGTGAAGCCGTCAAATAAGCAGAAGATCACATGACGATGAAGAAGCAGAAGAAACACGTGAACATCTCATGTTATCACCAACAGACCATCAAACTGAAGCACTCGGATCAAACTCAGTGCTCCTGTTTCAGATACAAAGTGCAGCTCACATGAGACACTGGAGACACTCTGGATGTTGGATCTGATCCTGGAGCAGTGTCAGTAAAGACATGACATTAAGCTCTTAGACACGCTCTCTACATGCAGATCAATGGATCAGCAGTGTGCATCGTGTTCAGTCTATTTAAATGATGGAGCTCAAAGTCACAGAGCACAAGTTCACCTCAGGGGGCTTTACCACCGCGCTGCAGCGCTCAAAGAGTTAAAGTGTTTGATGCAGTCAGAATGCTCACATCTGATTATTTATTTTAATTATAACAAATACTGAAGAGTTCAAGATGAGACATAGAACACTGAATTAAAACGTATAGAAGCTTTTGCTAGTTTAGTTCAATAAATGGAATGAGACATAAACACACTTGATGAGTGACAGAAGAAAGTGGTGCCTGTGGTTTCAGAGGTAGTCCGAGGTTGTCCTGCTGTTCATCAGACAATAAGTGACAGCAGCTGATGTAACGTGGGACAGTAACTCTGATAACAACACTGTTAGGCCTGGACGGTCTGTAGATTATTAAAGTGATCACTGGATCTTTAGAGTTTACGATCAAATCAAGATGTCAGCCTATCAGAGGTGGTAGATGTCAGCCTATCAGAGGTGGTAGATGTCAGCCTATCAGAGGTGTTAGATGTCAGCCTATCAGAGGTGGTAGATGTCAGCCTGTCAGAGGTGGTAGATGTCAGCCTGTCAGAGGTGGTAGATGTCAGCCTATCAGAGGTGTTAGATGTCAGCCTATCAGAGGTGGTAGATGTCAGCCTATCAGAGGTGGTAGATGTCAGCCTATCAGAGGTGGTAGATGTCAGCCTACCACTCTGGATGTTGGATCTGATCCTGGAGCAGTGTCATTAAAGATATGACTTTAATCTTTTATTCACATGGTGGATGTGAGGATATTATTCTCTGGAGAAATGTATCTATTGATCAAATCTTTATGTATTTATTAGTCTTGTTATTGATCTCACCCGACTACTAAAAATGATTAGAACATATTGAAATCTGTATCAATATCCACAGCTACATTTTCATATGAATCTACATGCATATCAATGGATCAGCAGTATGCATCATGTTCAAGACCAGCAAAGTTAGAAACAGCAGAGTCAGGACCAACTGAGTCAGGACCAGCAGAGTCAGGACCAGCAGAGTCAGGACCAGCAGAGACGCCTCAGCGTTAAAAACAACTTGTAAAGATTCATTCAGTGTTTTTTCACAACATTCAAACATCAGTTTCCAAACTCATGTCCTGACTTTCAGTCTGCAGAAACTGAACTCAGCTTCAGTTTTAGTTTTGTTTGAATGCATAAATATCTTTAAACATGATGATGATGTTGATGATGAAGGTCTGTGAGTGTCTGAACTGGCTGTTTTTCTTTCTATGAGCAACATAACTTTCTGAATATCTCGCTCTGTCTGACTTCTCTATTTTAGTTTCCATTAGTTACTGCTGTTAGTATCACTTCTGATGCACTTTGTATTTTCACTCTTGCATTTAATCTTTGTTCTTGTATTTTACTTATTCTATTTTAGTTGAATTCTATTTCCCAAAGGTGTCAGAATGACTTCTTCTCCACTTAATAATTGTTACTCTGTTGTTTATGTTTTTCTTCTGCTGTAATCTTGTAACAAGAGCTGTAACAAGAGCTACTTGTACTCAGTGGCGTAAGAAGTATTCAGATCCTTTACCACACTAAGTACAAAGTACAATAATTACCTCTGAGCTGTAGTACAGTATAAAGTACAATATGTAACTCTGAGATGTACAGTATAAAGTACAATATGTACCTCTGAGATGTAGTACAGTAAGAAGTACAATATGTACCTCTGATATGTAGTACAGTATAAAGTACAATATGTACTTCTGAGATGTAGTACAGTAACAAGTACAATATGTACTTCTGAGATGTAGTACAGTAAAAAGTACAATTTGTACCTGAGCTGTAGTACAGTATAAAGTACAATATGTACCTCTGAGATGTAGTACAGTATAAAGTACAATATGTACTTCTGAGATGTAGTACAGTATAAAGTACAATATGTACCTCTGAGATGTAGTACAGTAAAAAGTACACTATGTCCCTGAGCTGTAGTACAGTATAAAGTACAATATGTACCTCTGAGATGTAGTACAGTATAAAGTACAACATGTACCTCTGAGATGTAGTACAGTATAAAGTACAATATGTACCTCTGAGATGTAGTACAGTATAAAGTACAACATGTACCTCTGAGATGTAGTCCAGTATAAAGTACAATATGTACCTCTGAGCTGTTGTACAGTATAAAGTACAATATGTACCTCTGAGATGTAGTACAGTATAAAGTACAACATGTACCTCTGAGATGTAGTACAGTATAAAGTACAACATGTACCTCTGAGATGTAGTACAGTATAAAGTACAATATGTACCTCTGAGATGTAGTACAGTAAAAAGTGCAATATGTACCTCTGAGATGTAGTACAGTATAAAGTACAATATGTACCTCTGTGATGTAGTACAGTATAAAGTACAATATGTACCTCTGTGATGTAGTACAGTATAAAGTACAATATGTACCTCTGTGATGTAATACAGTGTAAAGTACAATATCTACCTCTGAGATGTAGTCCAGTAAAAAGTACAATATGTTACTCTGAGATGTAGTACAGTAAAAAGTACAATATATACCTCTGAGATGTAGTACAGTATAAAGTACAACATGTACCTCTGAGATGTAGTACAGTATAAAGTACAATATGTACCTCTGAGATGTAGTCCAGTAAAAAGTACAATATATACCTCTGAGATGTAGTACAGTATAAAGTACAACATGTACCTCTGAGATGTAGTACAGTATAAAGTACAACATGTACCTCTGAGATGTAGTACAGTATAAAGTACAACATGTACCTCTGAGATGTAGTACAGTAAGGTTTAGGAGGAGATAGCAAACGTCTGTATCTGGTCCAAAAGGCTGTTTTGTAGAGCAGACTGAGCTGAACATGGGAGTCAAATTTCCAGTTGATGGGAAAATTGCTCCATCAGCAGGTAATCTGCAATGTAAGCGTGTGAACAGAACAAAGGAGCACAGAGTACAATTACTTTGACACGTGGAAATGTAACAGTGTGAATTCTAAATTGCTATATCAGTGGTCATTTTGCAATGTAAGCGTGCAGGCAGAGCAAAGGAGCACATTGCAATTATTCCAGTACATTAGCAGACCGCTGATCCACGAGGCAGCTCGTGCTTCTGTGGTGAGTCTCAGCAGGAAGTTGTTTGTAACTGAAGCCGCTTCATCACTGCACTCATCTGACCGTGTGCTGCAGGGGGCTGAACTGTTGCAGTTATTCAGGGCGAGGCAAGAATTACATGATCATGTAAATATGTGTTGATGACGACACGTGCAGAGCGCCTTCAGCATACGGAAGTGTTTGTCAGGACGTGTCCTTAGAAGTGCACGTGGAGCGAGGTGTGTCTGTTTAATTCAGCGTCTGCAGATCAGACTCAACTAGGGATGCACCGGCCTGTGGCCTTGTTAGGTGGGACACTGAGCACGGTTTATGTACCGGATCTGTTCGACAAACAGAAACAACTTGATGAAACATGGAGTCCTCTGATCGTGTCCGGTCCTCTCACGCGTTGGTCTCTCAGGTGTCGGCAGCAGCCCCAGCAGTCAGCGGGACTTCTGGGGAAGCACGTTGGTGACGAGCTCGTACGTCCGACTCACTCCGGATGAGAAGAGCAAGCAGGGATCCATCTGGAGCACTGTGGTGAGGAAAGACTACAAACATGGCTGCTGTCCCCGTCTGACTCTGATGTGTTTATTTATACACAAGTCCAAGCTACTCCAGCCTTTGGTTGAGAGCACATGTTTAAGCCACGCTCTCTTCATCAACCTACATTTAGTCTCATGTTTATATTTTCTCTTTCTTTGAATGGAAGATATGTACAAAAAACTAATAGAATATAATGTATAATTACAATATAAAAGGTTATATGTTACCTCACATTAACTTTTGGTGGATGAAGGTGAAAAATATGCAACCCAGTAATTAAATATGTTTAATTGTATACCTGATAAACATTTGCGTATTATATTCAGACAGTGTCCTGGAATATGAAATCCAATACTCTATGAAACCTGTTGTGGTTCTGGTCTACAGCCGTGCTACCTGAAGGACTGGGAGATGCACGTGCAGTTTAAAGTTCATGGGTCAGGAAAGAAGAACCTCCACGGCGACGGCCTCGCTGTCTGGTACACTCAGGACAGACTTCATCCAGGTAACGTTCACCTTAAACCCACCAGCTTGATCTCACTTCAGGTCACGCTGGTCCTTCTTGCAGCAACGAGTCAGAGTTTGCATTTACCCAAAATGCAATTCTCACCTGTCACCTGCAGCTCTTCACAGACCCAGTTCCCCTTTTCTTACCCGTGTCATATTTAGATTAAAAACAAGTCGGATTGCACTTCCTGCTACTGCGCCACAATAAAAGACTTCAAGAAGCTCATTGGTTGAAATCTGTCACATCATAATTTACAGCAAAGCGAAGTGTATCAAAACAAAGAGGCTGCTTTCTGTCGGATCAATGTAAGAAACTTCTAGAACAAAGTCTAAACCGTGTAATACATATTTACTGAAGTACTAAAAGCTTAATGTAGTGAGACGGCGTTCTCTCGGCTCACCTGCATGATGACGAGGTAAAGGTGAGAGCGCTGCAACTCTGAGAAAAGTGAATCTAAAGTGAAAATGAACGCTCATCGTGCTCACTCCATCAGAAAGCTGTTTTATTCTTTAATGTCCAGATGTTTGTGTCGACCCTCTCAGCTTCACTGCTGACCACAGGAAAGTGTCTCTTGTCGTCTGCTCATGTGTCGCCTCATCTCTGCCTCCATCCTAGGCCCTGTGTTTGGAAACCAAGATCAGTTTCTTGGCCTGGCTTTGTTTGTGGATACCTTCCGCAATGACCTCCATGGGATGGATGTAAGTGTGTGTGTGTGTGTGTGTGTGTGTGTGTATAACCTCACATGTATCATGTGGGCTTCTTATATTTTCTTTTCCTGTATTCATTTGTGCATCTTCTTTATTCAAGAGTTCATACAATGCCTTTTATTTCCACACACGCGTTGACTCTTTGCTCCCCGTCTGCAGCGCTCCTTCCCGTTCATCTCGGCCATGGTGAACAACGGCTCGGTGAACTACGACCACGGCAAAGACGGCCGCTCGTCGGAGCTCGGAGGCTGCTCGGCTGAGATCCGGAACCGAGAGCACGACACGTACCTCGCCATCCGCTACTCCAAAGGAAGACTCACGGTACGTAGAGACACTCGATGAGTAGCTCCTCTTCCTTTAGTCCAATCAAGAACATGTGATCCAGACACAAACGAGTACAGCTTCTCCTTTTTCCACATAAGGAGTATTTTCCTGATTATTCTCAGTAGCTTTAAGTCTCTTACGTCCCGTCTTTGTCCTGCAGGTGATGATTGATGTGGAGGACAAGAACGAATGGAAGGAGTGCATCGACATCGGAGGCGTTCGTCTTCCTACCGGATATTTCTTCGGTGCCTCGGCAGCTACGGGAGATCTGTCTGGTGAGTTTACACACTCGCACACCAACGAACAACCGAAGTAGAGAAGTCATGATATCCACGGCTGAAGTTCTGAAGCAGAGGTTTGTTGAGGGCCATTGTAGGTAAAACACGATCTATATAAAGAGCTCGGGGAGGAGAGTACATTCTTACATTTACGAGTAGAAACTCACAAAGAGATTCACTTGAATATTATCTGAGATGATAAAGTCTCGATATTTATATCGATTTTCTAAACGGATCGTTTGCTATTTTCCAGATAACCACGACATCATCTCGATGAAGCTCTACCAGCTGATGGTGGAACACACCCCCGAGGAGGAGAACCTGGACTGGACCAAGATCGAGCCCAGCGTCAGCCTCCTCAAGTCCCCTAAAGGTAGATTCAAGTTCCCCGATCTTCTCTCTCTGACAGCAAAATACAGAAGTGAAAACGTTGTAAATATAGCGTACTCTTGAACAGATGTTGGTATTTGTAGGTGTCTAACGTGCGTCCACAGCAGTACATTACTTTGCTGGTGCTGCTGTCTGTAGAAACATCTGCACTGTCCCTTTAAAACACAGCGCCTCAACCAGGAAACAATGATAGAAGTTAAAGAAACAACAAGGAGCAATCTCAGTTCATGTTCGTACTAGGTTTTATTATCATGTTTCTGCTCATTCCACTCTTTAAAACACGTTTCTGGGACTTATTTAAAATAAGAAGACGAGCAGCATTTCTGAATTGAACATGAAAATGAACACGGACTCTTCTTTTTGTCCTTCGTAGACAACATCGACGATCCCACCGGAAACTTCCGCGGCACGCCGCTCACCGGCTGGAAGGTCTTCCTGCTCCTGCTGTGCGCTCTGCTGGGCATCGTGGTGTGCGCCGTGGTGGGAGCCGTGGTTTTCCAGAAGAGACAGGAGAGGAACAAGAGGTTCTACTCGAGGAGAGGAGAACCTCACCCAGAGAGGTGTTTGTCGTGGAACGAACTGTTTCCAGACGACGGCACATTCAATGTGAATTCTTTCCTGAAGATTGTACAAAATGTTGATATCTTTTGAAGCACTGCGTTGTGGAGTGAGATGTGGTAACTTGTGACGTCGGTGAGAAGGTGCAAAGAACTAGTGGCGCCCGTCATGACGCTGTCTTTGTCCTCCATGTTTTCTTTAGTTCCAGGGTTAGAGTATAGACCTGCTGTCCGAAACAAACTTTAAAGAGTTTCTATTGGTTCCTCTGCTGCAGACGTGACGCTACAACATGGTGAATTAGGCTGTTTTACCTTCATACACAACATCGGATAAAAACGTCGTGGGAACAGGAAACGTCCACGTTAGCGTCTGACGCGTTGAGCTGGAGGCCTTATTGAGTGACTACACGTGAAACATAACTTCTTCCTGTTGCGTCTTCAGGTCTGGTTGTCGGTTACGTGATTGGCTAACGTAGCGTTTCTCCAAGAAAATGATGATAGAACTTTTCGCTGCAGGCCGCCTTGTTTTTTGGGGGGTTTGCGTCCCCTGTGGTCTCCATCGCCGCCTCCCAAACACGTTTGTTGATTTCTCTTTCTGTGTTACCGTCGCTCTCATTTTGACATTTAAAAAATACAATTTGGTCTGTGAGTGACTTTAAAATGACAGAATGGATTCACGTTGCTGCTCTGCTGTAAGACATGCCCGATAGAACAGAATGAATGCTTTGGCTCTGTCGGATTTTAAATGACGTATTCTCATGAAGCTGTGTTTCTCATTGAACCACCTGAGTCACACGTCGGCGCTATGATGTCTTTGTCCCTTATGTTCTACTCATGGAGTTAGATCTTTATGTTCTTGGTCTCCGCCGTGTTCACGCTCTCTGTTCATGCTACAGTTCTTCTGTTTATTCACTCAGGTCACCTCTGAGGACAGACAGACCACCACTGCTGCAACCGACCACTGTTTGACCCGCCAATCTGCTTCTCACTTCATGATTTGGTCCAGAAAATGTCAAGAAATTATAAAATATAAATATACATATATACGGTATAAAGAACCCAAGTGCTTGTTTTGTCTAACTAACGGAGGTTTCGTTGAATCTCAGAGAAAAATATTCACATTCGAGTAGCTGGAACCAGATGATTATCGATTTAATGATGATTCATTATCAAAGTAGTTTTCATGTAGTTTTATGAAATGAAACATTGACGTTGGGGCGGAAGGAGCCGAGGCGCTACATCACACAGCAGATCACATTATATTTCATGAGTTCAGGTCGTGATGCGTCTGGATCGGTGTGATTCATCACCTCTGCTCAGCCCTGAAAGATCCTCTGGTTGTTTAGTTGAACTGAGTAAATCTCAGACACCACATGGCCAGAGAGTGTAGCGCTTCACAGACTGTTACGTCAGAGTTACAGAGGTTGTGAATCTGCATTGATCTGACAACGGATCAATTTAACAGATTCCCGTCACGTAATTATATATCGTTTAAAACCAGTTAAATATGAACGACGAGTCGTGAAGCTCTTACCAACTAGCACAACTTCTCCTTAATAAATATATATATATATATATATATATATACGCTGAATTATTTGATGCTTCTTTATTTCGTTTCTCTTTGGGGTCTTTCGAGCAGCGTTTTTTATCCAGAATATGCCTTTGTTGTTTTTCTAAGTGTGTTTGGGTTGTTTAGTTCTTCTATTTCCATAATGTTCCCGTTTGGTTCAGAAATGCTAAAAGTAAATTTTAAGGATTTGATGGCACACTTGTGCTTTCATTGTTGGTGAAATGCAGCGTACTCTTTTAGCTTGAGTCAGCGTTCTTCAGGCCGTTCTGTATTTGGTTTCTGCCACGTCGGTTGTTTTTGGTGATGGGACTTAAAACAGCTCGTCTCAGCAGAAATAATGTATTAAAATAAATGAAGAAACCATTTGAATGTGAATTGTTTTCATTATAACAGACACTGGATTATTGAAGTATTATCAGGTACAAATACCTCAGTGACAAAAGCAGAAGTCAGGATTATGAGAGCCCCCTTTTTAAAGTGCTGCAACTAATACAAGTTATATTTATGGGTTTTTATTCCCATAATATGACGTAAACAGTATTCTGATGTAGCTGTTGGGTTTAATCAAAAATAATGTAATATTTCATAAGATCACATGACGTCTGCACATAGCTGTCAGATAAATATCTTGTTTTCCTCTGAAGTGTATTGCAGTATAAATATACAGCATAATGAAAATACTACAGTAAGTATTAATTCACATGAGTTGAACAATGTTTATTTCTTTGTTTTCACCGGTGGTTGAAAGTAAGTACGTAACAACCCACTCTAGTAGCTAACAGATGAAACTCAATGTATATGAATGTGTATAAACAATAACTTGAGTTATTTTGAGTGTTGGTGTAGCAGCTACACTGTTAGCATAGCATAGCCCTGATCAATAACAACTCTATTCAGAAAACAAGCATTTTAGAATTTTTAAGCGTGTTGTTGACTCGTGTTGGTGTCTAGTTCAAGGTGATTGCTGGACACATGACTGTTGTATTCATATATTTAATGACCTGTAGTATTGTCTTCATGGGAAATATCAAAAACAAGTGACCTGATTCATGAGTCTTCAGACTGCTGAGCTCAGGATCGTTTTGTGAGTTTAATTATGTTTAATTTGTGCTTCAGCTGCTGCTGTGTGTCAAGTGGTTTGGTGGATTAGATCTGTCTCCTTTCACGAGCTCTCCTTTTCCTTTATGAGGGAAATAATGTGAGATTTATGATTTGTGTTCATTCAAATAAATATGTTCCATGTGAGTTGTCTCATTTAAAAGCATTTAACGGTAGATTACTGTATTGTTATCCTATCCACAGATGTTTTTCTTGAATTCAATATCATTCATCAGAAATAATGCAATATCTTGTTATTCTTGATATTAACAATAATTCTGTTTCGTCACTTTTAATGATACAAATTCAGTATAATTACTGTTATTATTATTATTACTATTATACGAAGCTTGACATATTTCATGGACTTTATTTCAACTTTTGTTACAGTATTCACATAATATTTCTATCTTCGCACAAATTGAGATTATCGATGACGTTCTGTCTTTTTGAACCACAAGATGGTGACATAGGGTTGATGTTCATCCTCTGCCGGACCAGTGCAATGAAACGTGTGTGTGTGTGTGTGTGTGTGTGTGTGTGTGTGTGTGTGTGTGTGTGTGTGTGTGTGTGTGTGTGTGTGTGTGTGTGTGTGTGTGTGTGTGTGTGTGTGTGCGTCCCACAGTCTAAAGATCCTCTCCTGACCCTCTGCCTGAGATTTAATACAGATTATGTATCTGTATGTATTATTATTGAAACACCAACCAAACACTCTGCATGTTATTGGCATTCATATTTTTATTCCCAGCTGATCAAACAAATGTTAGATGTCTTTAATTTATAACTCTTTATTCATTTTCCAATTCATTCAGAGTATAAATTCCCCAAAACAATACTGTATAGACCTAAATAGTACACAATGCGCCTACCATCTGAACACCCCCTGGTCATCAAAATCAAAAAAGCTTTTGTGACTTTATGACCATGATATTATTTCAAAATAGAAATACAAATGTGGAATAAAATAGTCAATCAGGTTTTTCTGCATTCATTTTGAACAACCTTCAAAATACAAGAGAAGCTCTTCTTTAAAACCCAACGAATGCTGGCCAACAGAGTAGAATAAAACTTAAATGCATCAAGACTTTATGAGTCTGAAATAGAACTAAAGAAAACAAGCCAAGTCTGCTTCACAGCGCCGGGGTTACAACTGAAAGAATAAGACTCAAATATTGTCATTCGTGTCATCAGAATACATCTGCAGCACATTAATGTAACAGAATACACACATGTAGTAGATGTTGTGCTCTAGATGAGACAGTGATGTTGTGAATCTGTTCATTTCATCATTCACACAGTCTGTGATTTATTGCCAGCTGTTCTTTCTGCATTCAGCAGTTTGAACTTTGTTACTTTTATGACTTAACTTCTTCTTATTGGTTCAATATTTCCGAACGATCCACGTGCTGAGCTCTGATTGGTCAGTAGGCGGTGCTTTTATACGAGTTGATAGGTGGGCGGGGCTACACCAACATTACAGAGTCAAGTCTCCTGCTGCTCAGAATAAAACCTCTTTTTGTGAGTAGGAGTTCTTTAACCCTGTGACTCTGTGAACACAGCTGAATTCTGTTCAAAATGATGGTAAAATACGTTCACTATACTGTACACTGTATAGTGAACGTATTTTAACAGAATGTTAGTGACAGTGATTAACTTTACTACGTACTTAAAATAGCTGAAAGCACCGTGCACATCATTACTACTGGTGGTGCCCCTGTTGAGTGTTTTCACAATAGTTTTACAAATGTGGTTAAACATCATCATGAAACAAATCAAATTTACAGTCAATGACTTCTGGTGTGAGGGGCGTGGCTTTTCAAAAATCACATTTTGTGACGTTAATTACAGCGCCACCATGTGGCCGATCTGAGTTCTATGTCTTGAGAAGCACATGAACATCATTTCCAGTTATTGTTCCAGGTTTCATTTTTCTACCTCATTCCAGCTCACGGGAGTTTGAGCTGAAGCGGCAGACAACAAATATGAACCCTAACAAAAATAATCTGTAGAATTTCAAAAGGTCCTCGAGCCCTAAATAAGAGTACATCTGTTGTTATATGAGGCCCAATGTCTGTATATGTGAGAGGGCGTCAGACTTTAGTCTTTAAAAGTCTTCTGGTGTTTGGTACACTAAATAAAATCCAGGTGGAGGTGATGGAGCAGTCTCCAGTCTCCAGATGCTCTCTGGATCATCAGGACTCAGCTGACAGAGATCACTTCCACCTGATGAGAGAAGAAGAAGACAAGAGAAGAGATGAATGAGTGTTTACAGAGACTCCCTTCATCAGCCGTCAGTCAGTGACGCAGCACATCCAGTAGAAAGAGCAGCTTCCTCTCAGCTCTCATGTTAACCTACACTGAGCTCCAAGCTCACACACCTGCAGACACGTTGGGCCTCCAGTCTGTTGACTCTGCAGGTTCCACTGAAATAAAGTGCTGAGAGTCCTGAACGCATCATGACTGCAGAACCAGAGAGGTGTTCACTGCTCACTGTAAAGATGGATTCAACCCTGTTATGCTGCGTTCACAACAAACGCCAAGCTGATGTTTCACGTGACGCGATTACATACAAAGTCACTAATAGACGTACATTTGAGCCAATGAGGAGAAAGACGCGATGCAAATTTAAATATTTCCAATGGAGTAAGAGATACACGTTAAAGCCGTTCAGCGTTGAGATTCTCCTCCTTCATCACTGACGTCCTGACGCTGTTGAATCAGAAATGGAGGATAAACATATTGAATCCGTCTGTGTTCACCCAGAGCTCTACGATACCTCATACAGAGACCAGACTATGTGTATGAATGTATGAGTATGAACCACAGACTGTCTATGCTACAAACAATAACCACGCTGACCTATTTACACCGAGATGATGGAGCAGCTACAATGTTAGCATAGCATAGCATCTATTGATCCAGACTCCATTCAGAAAACAACCATTTTAACAGTTGTTTGCTTGTCATCTTGTGGACAGACCTGACAAAGCATGAATTCAGACTTTTTACAAATCAACATCATTACATCGTTATTTCAGCATCCTTTGAATGTTTGTTGAACTTAAATCACAGCTGAATCTGTTTGTTTTGGGTTCATACAGCTGTAGTAAAGCAGCCGACGAGTGTCTGGATAGATACAGTGAATACAGCCTCCAGATGATGTTATGAACCACACATGATGGAGTTTGGTTTCAGATATCTGGGACTTCCTCAACGTGTACAAAGCAGCACTAGTGGTTATTTCAGCCATGATTGATGATTGGCTGCATGTAACGCTGGTTCTATGAAGTGAGAGCAGTGATGTGCAGGCTTCAGTCAGACTGATCTCAGAGCTGTGACAAAGATGAACTGATCAATAGTTTGATAGTTTGATGAATGAGGACCACTGTCTCTAAACATCTGATGATGCCGTCAGCTGTTAACAAGCTTCACTTCCTGTAGACGTGAACAACAACACATCGACTCAAACACACAATCACAACAAGCTTCTGACTCGTCTGATTGGCTGACTGCTCTCTCTCTCTCGTCCAATCCTGAAGCCTGTGGATCTGTGTTTGGTACAATACTGCTGAAACGAGCATGGACTGACTCCAACCCTCTACTGACCTCAGAGTCTTCAGTCTACAATGTGGACTCTCCACAAGATCAGACAGCAGCTTCACGTCTGAATCCGTCAGGTAGTTGAAGCGCAGCTCCAGTTCTCTCAGATGGGAGGGGTTTGACTTCAGAGCTGAGACCAGAGAAGAACAGCCTTCCTTTGTGATCCAACAGCGTGACAGACTGCAAACACACAAAACAACACACAGAGTTTCTTATATTGATACACAATGAATAATTATTTTCATCATAAACATGAGTGGCTTTCATTTTGGTTTCATCTTCTTTTGTACAAAACAACATAAAAGAAAAGCTAAATGTTTTGAAAAACGTTTGTATCAGAAATGTTTTTTTTAAATATTACTTTAATAGTTAAGAGTAAAACGAGGCAGCTGATGTGAAGTGGAACATATTACCAGAAAATGTATCACTTTATGGATCTATACTATATATTGCTGAGTTATGGCGACAGCATTATAGCACCTTATTTAACTGCATCAAAAGTGATTTGCATAGCGTGGACAGTTCTGAGAGTAATGAGTCAATGGCAATTACATCATATGAGCTGCACCAAGCTATCAATAAACTGTCTGAAGGCAAAGCAAGTGGTTTTGACCATATTACTGCTGAACACCTTCAATATGCTCGTCCGAGGTTAGCTCCTCTCCTCGCTGTTTGTTTTACTGGCTTCATGATTCACGGCTTGTTACCAGACTCAATGCTGTCTGTTCTCTTCGTGCCAGTCATTAAAAACAAAGCTGGTAAAGTATGTAGCCCAGAGAATTACAGGCCCATTGCTTTGGCCAGCGTCCTGTCAAAAGTCCTGGAAAGAATTCTGCTGGACAGAATACATGACTTTATCACCTCCACAGATAACCAGTTGGGCTTTAAAGCCAAACATGGCACTGACTTGTGTATACCGGTATATGCCTTAAAGGACATTGTAAACAAATACAGAGGTCAAAACTCATCAGTTCTTATGTGTTTTATTGATGCCTCCAAAGCTTTTGATCGTGTTAATCATAGTCAATTATTTTTTAAACGGAGCCAAAGAGGTGTCCCCACATACATTGTGAGAATTCTGGCTTACTGGTATGCGCACCAGACTATGCAAGTAAAATGGGGTAAAAGTGTCTCAGCCCCATTTGGGGTTAGCAATGGTGTCCGACAAGGGGGAATTTTGTCCCCAATTCTGTTTAATCTGTATATTGATGATCTGTCCAAGCAACTGAAAGCCTGTAATACTGGGTGCATGATTGGAAATACTCTGGTTAATCACATCATGTATGCAGATGATCTGGTGATCTTTAGTCCATCTAGCACTGGTCTTCAGCAGCTCCTCACTATATGTACTGTGTATGGTGTGGAACATGACATCAAATACAACGCCAGTGAGAGTGCTATCCTGATCTGTCCAACTAAAGAGGACAAATGTCTAAACTTCCCTGACTTCAAATTGTCTGACAATAGTCTTGGTGTCTGTAGTGAAGTCAAATATCTTGGTCATTTTTTAACAGAACACATGACCGATGATAACGACATTTCCAGGCAATGTCGTATGATGTCTGCACAAGCAAACACCGTCTCACGCAAGTTTGGTCTGTGCACAGATGGAGTGAAGATGTCTCTGTTCAGAGCATATTGTACTCCACTCTACACTGCACACTTGTGGTCAAACTACAGAAAAAAGAGTTTGCAGAGACTTCAAGTAGCGTACAATGACGCCATGAGAATACTGTTAAAGAGACCGAGATGGAGCAGTGCTAGTGAAATGTTTGTGGCTGCACGAGTCAACACTTTCCAAACTGTTTCAAGAAATTTCATGTACAAATTCATCTGTAGACTGAATGACTCTGAAAATGTGATCATAGTTGTTTTAACCAACATAAGGTTTAGCACCACACGCTACCAGTCCCAGCTGTGGCGACATTGGTACAGCTGTCTCTTCATAAGGCATTGCTAGGCCTCTGTACTTTTATTGTTTGTGTCTGTATTTTTATGCATCTGTTTCTATGGACCCCGAGTCTGAAATAAAGTCGATCTATCTATCTATACGTAGATAAATCAAATAGAGTTATTGATGAAACATGAAGGTGCTGCACTAGCAGCAGACAGTGAACCCACCTCAGAGTCTCCAGTCTACAATGTGGACTCTCCAGAAAACCACTCAGCAGCTTCACTCCTGAATCCTTCAGGTAGTTTCTACTCAGATCCAGTTTTCTCAGATGGGAGGGGTTTGACTTCAGAGCTGAGTCCAGAGAAGAACAGCCTTCCTCTGTGATCCCACAGTATGACAGACTGCAAACACACAAAACAACACACAGAGTTTCTTATATCGATACACAATGAATCATTATTTTCATCATAAACATGAGTGGCTTTCATTTTGGTTTCATCTTCTTTTGTAAACAGACATTTTGTGAAAATCCTGTCACTGTAAAGACATTTAAAATCATTGATCAGTATTGATCCAGATTCTTCAGAGCGGATCAGAAAATGTATTATTATTATTAATAAAATATATTGAAAAATACCAAATGCTCTGAAATGTTTTCCTAAAAATTACTTAAAAAAAGGTTTGGTTCTTTAAGTGTGATTCAATTAAACGTTCTTTTAATGATGAACATTGAGTCTATCAAGTATAGTATACATAGTAGGGTTGTCACGATACCAAAATTATGACTTCGATACGATACCTGCCATAAGTATCACGATACCGATACTTACGATACGATACCAGAATTCGATACAATACCACAAATACGATATGATACTGGTATATTTATCTATAATAGTAATAAATAAAACATCTGTACGGTTCCCTTTTTACCAGCTTGTTCCTGCCCAGCGTTTTGAACACTTAACAAATGGCATTAATATTAATGTTTAACCTCTTCGCCTCTCTCTTTTGAGCCTCTCTCATAATTCCGCTGGCTTTCAAACACAGCTGAAGGGAACTCTGTCTCTGTGTTGCTGCTGACTCTGCTGGCATCTGTCTGACTGTCTGTGTGAGTGGGTGGATAAACAATGCTTCATTTACTTGCATAGTGAGTTTGATATTTTCACTTCATATTTTATCTCAATTCATGGAAGAATTATTTTTCCTCAACTAAAATTAATAATAATTAGCTCAAGATCCACCCTCAGGCTCCACCAGCATGGAGCCATTTTGCATCAATTGTGTTTCATTTAGTGCACGTTTGTGTGCATTGTGACCTCATGATCATATAGGCTTGTCATCAAACTAGGCTAAGGCTCCTCGTGTTAGCTGTCTATGGGTGAGCTTGGGGGTGTTCATGTTTATAATCACATTTGCTTTGAAAAGTTCGGGGTGTCTGTCTGAAAGGTGCTTTGCCATGTTAGACGTGTTGCCTCACTTGGTCTGTGGCTTTGAAACACGTTTTGCAGACGGGTCTCTGTAGGTCAGTGGACTTTCCTTCACTGTCTGCAATGTAGCCAAAGCACTTCCAGATTTCACTTCTGGCATCTTTCTTTCCAACAAGCCGAGGACGGTCGGTAAAAGCTCCTGCACTTGAGGCCATGTTTCCCCAGCATCACTGCTGTGAGTGATGCTGCCTGTTGCTGTGTGAGCGCTGGGTAGCCCCGCCCCCTTGCAGTCAATGCGTGCAGGCAGCATGACAGGGAGCGGAACAGTGAGTGAGCTCTGACCGCGCTATTTTAATGAAGTATCGACACTAAAAATATGCAAAATCGTATCGTTTTTAACTTACGGGTACCGCGGTACCTTTTTAGTATCGATACACCGTGCAACATGAATACATAGTATATGTATCACGTGTAGTGTAGTATATTCAAGTAACTTTTGTCTCTTTGTAGTCTTTAGTCTCTTTAGTGTCTCTCTGTAGTCTTTTAGTGTCTCTTTGTAGTTGTGTAGTGGGCGTGGTCTGTGCTCAGCTGCAGGGAAGAGATCTGTGGGAGTGGTTCAGGGGAACAGTGCCAGGGTTAATTGGCACAGCTGTAACCGGTTGCTAATTATCCCTCATTCCTCTTCAGCAGTAGCAGGCTGGATCTCTGGTGGCTGAAAAAGCAGGAAGGTGACGTATTTGTGTGAATCTACGCTCTCGAGGAAGTAACTCACGGACGGAGAGCTTGGAGAAGTAGTTTCAGCGGATTGTGCATAAACTGATCTGTGACTGGACTAAGGATGGGAGGGAATAGTGATGGAGAGGGTGGGAGTGAGGATATGGATTACAATAACTGGACTGAAGTAGGGAGAAATAAACGAGCCAGGAAGCGTAGTAGTGTATCTGGTAGTAGTTTGGAAGGGAGAGAGGAAGGCAGGGTGATGAGGAGGAAGACTGTTGAGATTCAGGGAAGGAAATGATTTTAGGAAAGTTAGTCCGGTGGCGCTGACTCGCGGGTTGAAGGAGAAAGTTGGTGAAATGTTGATGGCGAAGGTGCTGGGTGATGGAGGCTTGTTGATCAAGTGTAAGGACGAGGAGCAGAGAGAGAAAGCAATGAAGCTGAAAAAAGTGTGCAACATGGTGGTTGGAACGCTAAGAAGACAAGTGATGGGCCCTTTGTGAGAGGCGTTGTATATGGTATCCCAGTGGAGGATTTGACATCAAGTATAAGAGGTGGAAAAATGATGGGGATTAAACATCTGCAAGCAAGAAGAGGAGGAGAAAGGGTTGGTAGTTTGTCAGTGTTGATTGATTTCTAAGACTTGCCTGATAAAGTCACTGTGGGATATATGAGTTATAATGTAAGAGCGTATGTCCACCTTTGAGATGTTTCAAATGGCAAAAATATGGACATATTGCGGCAGTGTGCAAAGGGAAACAAAAGTGTGGAAAATGTGGAGGGGAACATGAGTATGGGAAATGTGAGGACGGGACAGAGCTCAAATGTGCAGATTGCGGAGGTGCACATAGTGCGGCCTATGGTGGGTGTGAAGTGAGAAGAAGGCAGTGGAAGTGCAGCAGCTAAAAGTGAAAATGAACATATCATATGCAGAAGCAGCAAAGATGGTTCAGAGAGTAGAGTAGAGTAGAGTAGAGTAGAGTAGAGTAGAGTAGAGTAGAGTAGAGTAGAGTAGAGGGGGAGGGGGGGGGGGAGATATATCAAGGAAGAAACCGTCTCAACAGTCAAATGAACTTGTGACAAAGAGTCAAAGGGGAGATGGGAATATATTGATAATAAATAAGGAGAGCTTTGTGTATTTCATGGCTGAAGTATTTAACGGCACATTCCAAGCAAAAGGGAGATCTGAGAAGATTGAAATTATAGTAAAGAGTGCAGCAAGATATCTAAATATTCATGGGATAACTGGGATGGCTGTTCAGGAAGAGCTTAAAAACAGGAACAGTTAAACAAAGAAACATGTTCACAGGACTAGTCATGATGTTAATTCTGCAGTGGAATGCAAGGAGTCTGTTGGCAAATGGCCAAGAATTGAAATCATTTCTTAATGGGTTAGAATATAA
The DNA here is from genome assembly GCA_028022725.1 of Lycodopsis pacificus. Lineage (NCBI taxonomy): Eukaryota > Metazoa > Chordata > Actinopteri > Perciformes > Zoarcidae > Lycodopsis > Lycodopsis pacificus. Next base: position 2,886,586 of record CM051689.1, on the reverse strand, counting down.
ACCAGATATAATATGTGTTGAAGAGACATGGCTTAAACTAAACTCAGATGTTGTGATTCAGGGATGTGTGTGCATAAGAAGGGATAGAGAACGGGGTAATGGGGAGGATGTGCTACCTTTGTTAGGAAAGGAATTTATTCCAGAGAAATAGAAAAAGGGAAAGACCTAGAATATGTAGTTGTTGAAGTGTGGTTAGAGGTGAATTTCTACAATCTGTGTCAACGATTGGAATTAGAAGCATGAGAGGCAATAAAGGGACTAGACAGAAGAAGGGTCATTTGGTGTGGTGATTTGAATGCGCATAGCACTCTCTGGGGAGTGGATAAGACTGATAGGAATGCATTGATAGTAGAGGAGGTGATGGACTCCTTGGAACTTGTATGTTTAAATGATGGGAGGTTCACAAGAATTAATTACAAGTCAGGTAATGAGTCAGGTTTAGACCTGACAATGGCATCACGGTCATTGCAGGTATTTGTGTGGGAGGTATGGAAGCATTCTACTGTTGGAAGTGATCATTACATTAGGAAGTTAAATGTTTTGAAAAAAGTTAGTATCAGAAATAGTTTTATTTAAATATTACTTCAATAGTTATTTTCCTAAAACTTACCAGAAAATGTCTCACTTCATGGATCTATACGTAGATAAATCAAATAGAGTTATTGATGAAACATGAAGGTGCTGCACTAGCAGCAGACAGTGAACCCACCTCAGAGTCTCCAGTCTACAATGTGGACTCTCCAGAAAACCACTCAGCAGCTTCACTCCTGAATCCTTCAGGTTGTTTCCACTCAGATCCAGTTCTCTCAGATGGGAGGGGTTTGACTTCAGAGCTGAGTCCAGAGAAGAACAGCCTTCCTCTGTGATCTCACAGCCTGACAGACTGCAAACACACAAAACAACACACAGAGTTTCTTGTATCGATACACAATGAATCATTATTTTCATCATAAACATGAGTGGCTTTCATTTTGGTTTCATCTTCTTTTGTAAACAGAGATTTTGTGAAAATCCTGTCACTGTAAAGACATTTAAAATCATCATTACAGTGAAATAAGTTATTCCAGTGTAGTAGATTGCTCTAACAAACTAAAAGCACGACTTAAACCGTCCTGGTTCCCTGACAGCAGGTGGGCCAAAGGATGTTCATGTTGGTTGGACAAGTCATCCAACACTTTGATCCCGAGCAGGATAGTGACCAGTTCACCATTCAGTTTACACCATTATTTCCAAGCGCATATCGATGGCCGAAGAGCAAAACCTCCTATCTGAAAAATGCCTGGATCATTTTGCAGATAGGATCTTTGCAATCTTTCCATCATTTGGTGAAAGTTGGAAGAGGTTCTACAACATGATGCTCGAAATTAAGTTTCAATAAAGGGCGGGATTATTTTAAAACAGACTGAATATGAACAGCCTTCCTTGTTCTCATCATCCAAAATGAAATCTGGCAATCAGAAAATTCTGCAGATAGGAGGTTCTGTGCTTTGGCCTTCGATATGTTACGTGCCGTGTTGTGCTTGTGCTCTCCCTCTGTTTACCCTCTGTCTTCTCGAGTGCCACCCTCTGTCCCGGATGCAAGCTGCAGCGGCTGATTGGACGCGGCTGCGACAATCGCGATCAGCGTTGGATAAGAGGAGAGGAACTCCTGAAGAACAACCTCTTGGGCAGACCACAGTAGTGAGGCTGTGCGTGTGAGCTGACAACCCTTGGGCAACGCGTAGTGGTGGAGCTGCATGTGTGTTGCACCTTTGTTCCAGCCGTGTGGGCTGTTGTGTGTATAGTGTCGCTTTCTTTCTATCAGCAAGTAGTTTTCTTTTGCTGCCGTGCAAGCAGCTGGCCTTTTTACAATAAATACTCTTTTTGTTAAACCGTCATCATTGCTCAGTCTGTTTCCCCGGGAAATAAACACCGTAACTCCCCGCATCCCTTAGATGCCAAAAAGGGGAACGTAACAGCATATTAGCAGAGACACTAGCAGACATTGTTATCCCACAGTAACATTTTGGTAACACCACCATGAACTTAGTAGATCTGACACTTAGACCACTTCCTCATCTTTGTAGTAAATCACCTGATCCTGACCTGAGAGTTTCAAGTTTACAATGTGGACTCGCCAGTCCAGCAGAGAGCTGCTTCACTCCTGAGTCCTGCAGGTTGTTTTTACTCAGGTCCAGCTCTTTCAGACTAGAGGACTGGGAGCTGAGGATGGAGGACAGAGCTCCACAGCTTCTCTGTGAGAGGTGACATCCACTCAGCCTAGGGGAGGAACAGGGATTAATACAAACATAATGTTTAATCAAAGTCAAATATCAAACATATTTAGTAATGGTAATGTATCCGTAGTGTATCCGCCTACAGAGCTTTGTTGGAGGCTTTGACCACTGGCAGCAGCCTCAGAAGAGCCTCCTCTGAAGCAGAGTATTTCTTCAGGTCAAACACGTCCAGATCTTTTTGTGATGACAGTAAGATGAAGACCAGAGCTGACCACTGAGCAGGAGACAGTTCATCTGTGGAGAGACGTCCTGAACTCAGGGACTGTTGGATCTCCTCCACTAGAGAACCATCATTCAGTTCATTCAGACAGTGGAACAGATTGATGCTTTTCTCTGGAGACACATTCTCACTGATCTTCTTCTTGATGTACTGGACTGTTTCCTGATTGGTCTGTGAGCTACTTCCTGTCTGTGTCAGCAGACCTTGTAGGAGTTTCTGATTGGTCTCCAGTGAAAGACCCAGGAGGAAGCGGAGGAACAAGTCCAGGTGTCCATTTGGACTCTGTAAGGCCTTGTCCACCGCACTCTGGTAGAGATGTGTTAGCTTAGGTTTTGCGCTCAATACTTTAGGCCAATGGGTTCTTGGTTGTTTTTCTGCCATCAGGTTGACACCAGAGTTGATGAAGGTCAGATGGACATGAAGAGCAGCCAGAAACTCCTGAACACTCAGATGGACGAAGCAGAACACCTTGTCCTGGTACAGTCCACTCTCCTCCCTAAAGATCTGTGTGAACACTCCTGAGTACACTGAGGCTGCTGTGATATCGATGCCACACTCTCTCAGGTCGGATTCATAGAAGATCAGGTTGCCTTTCTGCAGCTGATCAAAAGCCAGTTTCCCCAGAGACTCAGTCATCTCCCTGCTCTCTGGACTCCAGTGTGGATCTGTCTCAGCTCCTCCATCATACATGACCTTCTTCCGTTTGGACTGAACCACCAGGAAGTGGATGTACATCTCAGTCAGGGTCTTGGGCAGCTCTCCTCCCTCTCTGGTCTTCAACACCTTCTCCAGAACTCCAGCAGTGATCCAGCAGAAGACTGGGATGTGGCACATGATGTGGAGGCTTCGTGAGGTCTTGATGTGGGAGATGATCCTGCTGGCCTGCTCCTCATCTCTGAAACTCTTCCTGAAGTACTCCTCCTTCTGTGGGTCAGTGAACCCTCTGACCTCTGTCACCATGTCAACACACTCAGGAGGGATCTGATTGGCTGCTGCAGGTCGTGTGGTTATCCAGAGGCGAGCAGAGGGAAGCAGTTTCCCCCTGATGAGGTTTGTCAGCAGCACATCCACTGAGGTGGACTCTGTAACATCAGTCAGGATCTCAGTGTTGTTGAAGTCCAGAGGAAGTCGAAACTCATCCAGACCGTCAAAGATGAACAGAACCAGGAACTCTTCAAAGCTGTAGATTCCTGCTTCTTTGGTTTCACTGAAGAAGTGATGAACAAGTTCCACCAAGCTGTACTTTTTCTCTTTCAGCACATTCAGCTCTCTGAAAGTGAATGGAAAGATGAACTCTATGTCCTGGTTGGCTTTGCCTTCAGCCCAGTCCAGAGTGAACTTCTGTGTTAAGACTGTTTTCCCAATGCCAGCCACTCCCTGTGTCATCACTGTTCTGATTGCTTCCTCTCCTCCAGGTGAGGCTTTAAAGATGTCTTCTTGTCTGATTGTTGTTTCTGGTCTGTCTGGTTTGCAGTATGCTGTTTCAATCAGTCTGACCTCATGTTCATCATTGACCTCTGCAGTCCCTCCCTCTGTGATGTAGAGCTCTGTGTAGATCTCATTCAGAAGGGTTTTCTTTCCTGCTTTAGCGATTCCCTCAAACACACTCTGGAACTTATTCTTCAGGTTAGATTTGAGTTTACTTTTGTACAGTACAGCACTAGTTCCTGAAATAGAAAAAATCATAGAATGGAATTAGTGAGTGGTTTTCTTCTGTTTCATTTTAAAGTTTTTAAAATCATCTTACTGCTCTGCAGACAGTCAGCCAGCTCCTCCTGCTTCATTCTCCTCAGGAGGTTTAGTGTGATCTTCAGAATTGCCTCCCTGCTGCTCCTCGTTTGCTCTTCCTCCTCACCGTCCAACATCTCATTATCAGAGCATTGTCGGTAATCTGGACTCAGAACTTTTTGGAACTTCCTTAACTCGTTCTTCACAAAAGTGACAATGTTTTCTTCAAGCAGCTGAAACAGAAACATATTTAAATGTAAACCAACAGAAAATAACATCACACCTATCCGTCATGGACTGAAAGAATATTGCTAACTGGTGTGTTGTGGTTCATTCAGAGCATTGAGACGTTTCTAGTTTGACAGTGTAGCTTTCAGGTTCTAGCTTTAATCTTTCATCTAGATTTGGTAACTAAAACAAATGTAACTCCTTCCTCATGGGAGTACTTTACTTTTTTAACTTAACACATCAAGACCTAAGAAACACAACACAAACTGGACACCTCATGTTGCCAGACAAACAGTCTGAGAAATGATGAAGCTTCATATGAAGCTCCAGCGTAAGTTCAGTCAGGTCAGTTCATCAGCAGCGGAGAAAACATCTTCCTCTCGTTTCCCTGCCTGTGAATCTCACCGGTTACTCCGGCTCACTCTGTCCAGGTAACAACCTGATCGGCACCATGCAGTCTCTGGCTAAATCCAGCAAACTATCCATACGGGCCTCAGGGCCGAACACCCTTAAACTTCTGCCTCCTTGTGGCAGCGGCCTCATTCATTTCACTTCAAGCTGCTCATCGATCAAGGTTAAGACTTGAATTAGCATGTTGCACCCGGACCGTCTTCTCAATCAGATAAATATTGTCAGGCTGCTTTGACAATAGTTTTTAGTTGCTGTTTTAAGGTGCTTTAGTTGTTGACAGGCCTCAATTAACCTACCTCTACTACAAAGGTTCAAAAGGCTCTTTTGAAGCAGAGATATTAAAGTCACACGCATTCAGGACGTATTTAAGATCACGCCAGTCTCATTCAAACAAAGTACCCTGGTCATTGCTGACCTCATCACAAACCACAACAAGCATGCTCAGTTGGCATAGCGGAAAAACTCTTCCATGTTTTGCCATTATATTTCTTTTGACTCTGAAGTTGGGACTCATGTCTATCTATGGGCTTTTGAGGGATCAGTGGTTCTCAGACCCCGGCTTCCCTCCACTCCAGATTTGATATAATCTGCATTGTGTGAGATATCTGACCGCAGAAGCTCACATGTCTGGGGCCAGCAACCGAAGCACAAAGGCCTCACTCTCATGCCTCAATCAGTCGTCAGCATTCCTCTTCATGATTCATGTGATAGCATCACGCAGTTAGCTGGCACACGTGGCAGGGAAAGTGCTCGCTCTGTATATGTGCCTTGCTCAGATTTTATATACACCTGCATATAACTGGTGGTGGAGTTTTTGCTTCACAGCTACGTCGCTGCTCACTGTCCTCTGATAACCTGATTTTCTGGTCATAGCTGAGCTCGACATAACATTCACATCTTTCTGGTCACAATCATTCAAATCATCGATAGAATATAACATCAAAAAAAAGAACTATTATATTTCGCCTCAGTGTGCGGCTGGTATTGTTTTCACCTTGTGCGTCATCATGGAAAAAATGATAAAGACCGCTTCTGTAGCAGAACTACCACAGAAGCGGTCTTTAGTACTTTGCTTGTCTGTCTGAGGGCAGATTTGTCGTGGTAATAGTGTCACAATAGATTTGGTCACAAATCTTTTCAAGTGTATAGTAGGAACACAAAAAAAAACGGCAGAGTTCAAAGATGTGTGCAGTCCGAGCAAGGCCGGCAGGAGTATGTGGGTAAGAAGTGGGGAATGACCCATTGGCCCGCCCCACTTTACAGCCTGGCCTGATTTGGCGTTGTGGTGCCGCGATTGCGTTGCAAGATGTCTTTCTGTTGATGTATTCTACTTTTGTATTCATTTGTTGTTCATTTCATTGTTCTTGATAACTTCTATTCACAACTCTCTGCTAATTCCCTCTATCCGTCGTACTCTGGTAAGTGGGTCACTGTTAATGCATCATGGTCTAATGCGATCTCATACACTGCTTCATGGTCTAATGCAGGGGTGCCCAATACGTCGATCGCGGTCGACCGCGGAGGTAGTGCGGGTAGATCGCATGCCATTCAAAAAATCTTTTCTTTTTTTTTTTTTTTTTTTTTAAATGAGATGTCTGCATGGCATTTGCCACTTGATTTTCTAACCCACGGGTCACCACGTATGCGCGGTCAACCGCGCGAGCTACTGAAAAACTCCGGCGAGCTAATTAGTTAGCCTTCCAATTTATTTCTACTAAAGAAGCTAAAGCTGTAGCGCCATGATTTGGGAAACTTCCAAAACCTACACATGTGCTGCACATTTCGGGAAGATATTGAGGTTGATTTACTCGCATCAAAAATGGCAACGCTGCTTCACCTGAACTCGTCTGGAGTGGAGGATGAGATGTTGACGCTGCAAGCTGACATTCAGCTGAAGTCCAGGGCTCATGGACAGTTTCCTCACAGAGGAAAAGTCCCCAAACATGAGGACATGTGAAACCTTCTTGACTGCATTATTCAGCTCTACTCATTTATGTGAGTCAGCCTTTTCCCACATGAAGAACATTAAGTCCATACACCATTCCACTATGACTGATGATCATATGAAGTCTGCTTGAGGCGGATACCAGCAGCTACTGTCCGGACTATGCAACTCTGGCCAATCCCATTCAGTGCAAGTCATCAGAGTAAGGTAACGACCAAAAATGTACAGAATTGTATTGTGCCATAAGGGTTCATGCAGTTATGCAAGGTACGCCAACATATATTGTAAATATAAAGTATACTCAGTATATATATATATTCAGCATTTTTAATGTAGGTAGATCATTTTGACTTGGTCATTTTAAAAGTAGCTCGCAAGCCGAAAAAGTGTGGGCACCCCTGGTCTAATGTGTCTTCATACTGTTGTCCTGTCATGTGTTGGAGGCTATTATTTGACCCTGTCTTGGCTTTAATTGCAGTGTGCGTCTTCCTAGTTAAATAAAGGTTATTTACATATATTGCATTTCTACCTATTGTAACCCCAGTCATTGCATCATAGTCCTCGTGACTGCACATGCTGGTAAATTTATTCTGTCATGTGGTGTTGCATTCATTGCAGCAGTACCATTCGGCGATCTGTAAATAGAAGTGCATTTATTGCAGCAGCAGCAGCAGCATTGTGTGATCTGTCAAGTGGAATGAGATTCGTTGCAGCAGCAGTATTGGGGACCTGTTCTGTTCTGTACTAGGTACCTCCCTGATTAGAGGGTGTCTCTCTTCCCTGTCTTTTCCTTTGATGCATGCTATGCAGAGGTATGTGAAATCTGCGCTGGCAGATGACTTTATTTGTTCCACGTCTTCTCCCACCAAAGTAAGTTTCCTCTTTGTGTAAAAGAAAGACAATACCCTTCAGTCCTACTGGGGCCTTAATGACATAACCATCAAAAACAGATCCCTCTCATTTCCCGAGCTGTTGAACTTTGGCAATGAGCTTCATCTTCTCCCTCGACAAAGAGACCCATGTCCAACATGTCTGGAGTGTCCTCCAGCCCCTTCTTGACCACCAGCTCTCTGTTAAAGGAGAGAAATGTGAGTTTCACGTGCCCACAGTGTGTCTTTGGGGTTGATTGTATGTGAGGGAAGAGTTTGAATGGATCCAGCCAAAATTAGCATTTTGTTAGAGTTGGTAACTTTTAAAGACGTTTTATGAGGAACACTGTGGCTGCCCCATTGCATGCTCTAACCTCCACATGTGTCAAGTTTCAGTGGACCCCTCAGTCTGACCAGGCTTTCCAGAAGCTTAAGAACTGTTTCACTACACGCATCAGCAGTTTTAGGTTGAGGTGGACTCTTCAGACGTGGGGGTAGATGCGGTGCTCTCCCAATGCTCCAGGTGAGACAACAAACTCAGAGCAGAGCTTCCGTTTCTTGTGTGGACGGAGCAAAATAACTTGGAGTATCTTGGCACAGCAAAGAGGCTCAAACCCTGTGAAGCCAAGTGGGCCCTCTTTTTGCCTCAATTTTCTCCGACCTATTGCTCTTCCTCAAAGAATAAACCAGATGCTCACACCTCTTTCCTCTCCTGCTATCCAGGGGTTAGCCAGACCATGTTTGTCATCAAGCAGTGCTTCTGATAATCGGTGAATATAGTATGAGCACAGAGCAATATATTCACGAGGAGGGTAAATATGTTGCTGCTTGCCCGGTGTTCCCCCAAGACATAGTTTCTTGTCAACCTCCTACTGGCTTTTTAATTTCCCTGGACTTCGTCGCTGGCCTACCTCCCTCCGAAGATAAAATAGCAATTTGTTTCTGTTGACAGATTTTCCAAGATGGTGCAATATTCCTCTACCCAAGTTGCCTTCTGCAAAGGAAATGGCGGTGGTTGTTCTGTCACATGTGATCCGTTCACACTATTTTTGCTGAAATGTGGTGGACCATGTGCTTGGCTTCATCGTGTGCTCTGAGACAAAGAGACTGGTCCTGCCGATTCTGCAGGCAAAGGCCCATCCTGATTTGGGTAGATAGCATTCAAACCCCCACCAGAAAGAAGTTCACATCTAGGTGTGAACTCTCCACCCCAAATGCAACGCTGTCCTCCCATTGGTCTGGCCCACAGACACCCCAGGTCCCCTGTGGCTCAGCCCTGTTTCCACAAAACCGTCTGTCTCCCCCAAAACGTGGCCAGTCCATGCGATTCAGTTCGCAAGTAAGGAGGCAAACACAACGTTGCTGTTTTTAAAAGAAACCTCGGTCAGTTTTATATTCGCTGGACGAATAGGTTGGTTTTGTTTTTGTTCGCATCCTTGAAGAGAAAGCTGACAATTTTCCTGCAGACGTGGAGAAACGGATTCTTCAGAGAAAGAGCACAACTTTTCTTTCCCCTCAAGTCGACTTCATGCCGGTTTCAAGGACGGAGAATTCCCTTAACGAGCCGAAGAAAGTATCTCTGACACACAGAGATACACAGAGAGTTTTATCGTTTGGTTATTGGTCCCTGTTCGCAGGGTGGTGCCCCGTTATTATTAATTGTTAATAATCTCACTGACATTAATAACTCTATTAATGTCAATAATTTCATTTTTCATATATACTGATAACTCAAACACGCTCCACTGCGACGTCTATGACGTCACCAAGGCAATAAAGACCGGCGCACACCTTCACCCTGCGCCGCTTCATTTAGACTCGTGTTGCTAAAAGGAGGTAACAACCTTATTACCCAAAAGAAAAACCAAGGTAACAATCCTCACCTCGCTGTTAACGAACACACTTGGATCCTGAAGAAGAGACGGATAACTTGTCCCGTGCTCTCCCACTTTAACCTGCACGGAATTTCCGGATTCCTCAAGTCGACATTCACTGTCTTCCCAGCTGCCATATGCAGAGCAGCGCGCTGCTTAACCCACCGACTGAGTAAAGCTGGTCGACCATGTGCATATGGAGCGATTGTACGAGAGCTGTTCATGAAGATGTGCTGGTGAGCTGACTGGAGGAGGCAGAGTGTGAAACACTCACTGAGGTGTTTCCAGTGAGCTTTAATATATTGATATCTGTTTTCAGGTTGTCTGTACAGCACACTGTATCCGTCCATATCCAATAAACCATGAATACATAAATACAGTTGTTTTCACTGCAGCGATTTTACAAACTCAAACTATACACAAATACACATACACATGGGTCAAATGTCCCGTAGAGATGCACACATTCTCCCGTCAAGTTTGTTTTTAGAGATCACAACAAGCCTGATTCAGGCCCTGCACACTGATGGCAGACGTTGCCATACAAGGAGCAAACCTGCACATCAGCAGTGGTTAGACGTTCAGTGTCACATGCTCAAGGTGCACAGAAGAAATGGAGGTGGGTTTCTTTTACGTACAAAACATACAAGTAATATGCTCTGCTCAGAGCCACCAGACTCCATTAAAAAACAGGAATCTTACCTCGACGATGGTAAAACACATTTCATTAAAACTCATCAAAACCGTAGCTGCATCTACTGCTACAGGTGGACAGTTTACACGGGTCAGAGTTCAAATGTACACACCTTGAACACTGAATCCAAGTTTGCTTGAGGCTTCTGGACATGCCGACTACTGGGAACCTCTGATCTCTGAAGCCTGTAGAGAAAAAGGGTTCAGGCTTAATGACAACAAAGTAATTCCATGTCATATTATGAGAAACCAGAAAAATAAAGGCTTACATAGAGAGAGGCGTTATTTTAGACTGCTTCATATTTTGTCTGTCTCGATCACACGTGTCAAACTCAAGGCCCGCGGGCCGAATGCGGCCCGCCACGTCATTTTATGTGGCCCGCGAATCCGCCAGCAAAAAAAAAAAATGTAAAAGTTAAGACTTGAAAATAAAAGTATCCCCATGGTCGAAATTATGAGATAGAAAGTTTAAATTATGAGATAGCACGTTGTCTGTGTACAGACATTAAAACTATCACAACAGGTGGACCGGAGAGGCAACAGCCCGTAAAGCGGTTTTCCAACGATTGAAAAAGATCGACAAATAATCCCAAAATGTCCACGAAGAGAAAAATTGATGCAGAGGGAAGAAAATGTAATGAAAGATGTGAAAGCGGATACATGTTTGTGCTTCAAGGAGAAAAACGGTCTGTCTTCTGTGTTATGAGGCGTGTCGGTGATGAAGGATACAATTCACGTCGGCATTTTGACACCAAACACGGAGCTAAATTTAGCCTCCAAGAAAAACATGCTAACGGTGTGTGAGCAGAGCTCCGACCAGATACAGACTTTTACAAATGTCAGTTTGTGAAGAAACACCATCGCAGACCGAGTTCATGAACCAGCAGCAATCTAACAACACAGCAGCTAAGAGACGAGCAGGTACTTGTGTTTTTAATTAACTGTTGATGAAAGCACAGACAACACGGACACAGAGCATCTATCATGTTTATCAGACCTGACTCTCAGTGAGCAGCTCTTGGATGTAGCTGCACAGGACGACGACAGGGAGGAACATTAGTGATGCAGAGAGGTGACACAAATAGCTTTGAACAAAGTTAATGTAATAACTTGTGTTTGATACTTGTCTTTGATATTTTCTTTAATAGTTTGATCTTTGATAGAGTATGTGGGTTTCTTAACCCTAAATTAAAAGTATTTATTTATAATAACAGAAATGTGCTTAAATATCATTTTATATTTATATAACTGCATGTACAATAATTTTACACTTGAATAAACAATAATCAAATGCAGAGAGAGTTATTTCACAATATGTTAGGGAGCAGTTACAGTTATACAGTCTTAGAGTTAACCGGCCCTTTGAGGGCGACCATGATGCTGATGTGGCCCGGAGTGAAAATGAGTTTGAGACCCCTGATCTAGATGATTCCTCACGGACAGACAGCTGGGTGCAGGATATTCTGCTGTCTGCTCATCAACACTGACAGAAACACTGTTAAATGAAGACGTGTTCAGCTAAATTCTTCATATGAAATAAGAGAAAAAAGTTTCTTTTGGTTGAAAAGTTTACCCTTGTTTATCGGACTGATGTCCATGTAGGAACCCCCGAGGGACAGTACTGGACCGGTCACTGTTCGTGGACACACAGCTGGGTTCAGAGTCTGCTCTCTGCTGGTCGACACTGATAGAAACAGTTCTGATAAGTGCACATGTTCAGCAAACATCTTCACAGGGAATTCCAGAAAAGTGTTTCTTTTAGTTTACGATTCAATCATTTGTGGAGTTTGTCTTGGTGTTTGCTCGGGGAGACAAAATGTGACAAACAATACAAATAAAACACAAGTGTTTGATGCATTCAGAGACCAAGTAAAGGACACAGTTTAAGTTGAGTTCATCGACTGAACTGATGAGGAAGAGTTAAGAGCCCTGAATGCTTCAGGATGCTGTTACAGAAAAAAGCAGTTCCACTCTTAAAGTTACTACAAGGACCTTTGACTTTGTGTTGTTTCTGTTGGTCCCTGTGGAGTAAAGTGGAAGTGTTTCTGAGCACCAGAGTCTCTTTAGAACACCTCTCATGTTACTGCAGCAGGTCTGACAGTCTGCCCCTCAGTCCTGGTTCTGGTTCTCCCGTGCCTCCCTTCCCTCCAGCGGGTCCAGCAATACGTTCTGGGTCTCCAGCAGCGAGGAGGAGGAGGAGGAGGAGGAGGAGGAGGAGGAGGAGGAGGAGGAGGAGGAGGAGGAGGAGGAGGAGGAGGAGGAGGACTCTCCTCCTCCCTCCGGAGCTCCGACCACAGGTCCAAGGCTGCAGGTGAAGCCGGATCTGGGTCTGTCCACGGTGGACCAGTCTCTGCTGGAGGATCTGGGTCTGTCCACGGTGGACCGGTCTCTGCTGGAGGATCTGGGTCTGTCCACGGTGGACCGGTCTCTGCTGGAGTCTGATCTGAAGGAGGTTCTGGTGAACCTGCATGATTTCATCTGGTTTCATCAGAATCCGAACCGGTGGCCCAGATGACGAGCTTTAAGAATAACTCTATAGAAACAGACCATCTTCTCTCTGATGGTCTCTTTACTGATGGAGGTCTGACAGAGGATCAGGACTAAACTGAGACTGGTTCAGGACCAGTTAAAAGTTAAAAAAATAAAAAATGATTTTCAAAACATCCTAAGCATGAAGGAGTAAAAGTATCTCAGATGCTTTCCATACCTTATTAAGCTCCATTCTGGTATCGGCTGAGCATCTTTGAAATTAAGAATGGGACTTATAGACTGTGCACTCTTCATGCTCACACAGCTGGGTTCAGGAGAGTCTGAGTTCTGCTTCTTGAACCTGATTGAAAGAAGAATAAAGAACTTTAAAAAAGCCAGTTCACATTCTTCTCAAAGATATAAAATGTAGGCTGCTGTCAACAACCAGCAACAGACTGTGAAGACAGATAAACTAAAATCCTGTAAAGCTTCCTTGAACAGACGGAGTGATTTTAAGGATACATATTGTCATTAATAATACACATGTGTGGTACTATATATACAGTATATGTATATAATGTATATGCGAGTGTTCATCAGCTACAATGAACACTCGCAGACAGTGATGTACAATATCTTCACTCACTGAGTCTCTGAAGGAAGTTTTCTTTTAAAAACAAGAGGATGGTCCATGGACGCTTCGCTCTTGATGGACACACAGCTGGGTCCAGGTCCAGGTCCAGGTCCAGGTCCATGTTCAGAAGAGTCTGGTCTGTTCAACACAACACACACAGAGCTTAGAGGGTGAACAATGATGGTGGAGTGATGTGTCCTGGACAGTTAGAGATCCTCATCTCACCTCTGAGCTTTGGTCTGGATGTCATGTTCCCCACACAGAGCGGCTTTAGAGGGAGGGACCCCCTCCTCTCTGTCCTCACACTGACTCATAGCAGAGTCCACCTTCACACAAACACAACAACATGCAGTCATTCATCACGACAAGACTCACATCACTGAACACAAACTCTGTTCAAAAGCTGTCAAACCCGTTCAGACGCAGATTTCATGAGTGAGTCAAACTCAAGTTGGTTCTAGGCGTTAGCGCTTTTTCTAAGACATGCACATCATTGTCAAATCACTGTCTTAAATAAACTTAAATAAAAACTATAGACAATATTTCCACCTGAAAGCAAAAATTAATTATCAGCCAATCAGCATCAAGAACCATTTCTACCGTCCAGTTAAACAGAGAAACAACACAAAGAGATCAAAGTGATCCTGATGATCAAACATGTACAGATTCCTCTGGTAGGATTCTCACCTGCTGAGTCCAAGTCTAAAATAAAACCAGTGAGACGTCAAAACCTGTCCAACAGGTGGTAGATGTCAGCCTATCAGAGGTGTTTGTATTTCCTCATTCCTCTCCCTCACCTGCAGCTGACTCATGTTGTGTTGTTGAGTGTTGGAGACGGTTATTGTAATGTGTGTTATGCTTTCTTAAATCAAATCAAGTGTTCACTGAGTCCTTCCTTTCCTTTAGAACACGTCCTCACAGCGAGCCAATCAGACACATCACAGGTGAGGTGCTGTAGTTCTCCTCTCTGTCCACTAGATGATGCTAACTAACCATCTAAAGAGATGAAGATCAGCTCAGTTCAGAAAGACTCAATGAAGCAGCAGCAACTTGCATCACATGCACGTCTCACTGATGAGACACAATGTGACGTTTACATGTATTGATCTATAAAAGTGTTATTTTGAATGAAGATTTGGTGAAACATGTTCATCAATCACATTCTTCTATCATGATTTATAACCTACATGTTGTAACATTTCTGAGCAGCAGCTTCTAAAAGTTTACAATCAAAAGAATCAGTGTGAAGCCGTCAAATAAGCAGAAGATCACATGACGATGAAGAAGCAGAAGAAACACGTGAACATCTCATGTTATCACCAACAGACCATCAAACTGAAGGACTCGGATCAAACTCAGTGCTCCTGTTTCAGATACAAAGTGCAGCTCACATGAGACACTGGAGACACTCTGGATGTTGGATCTGATCCTGGAGCAGTGTCAGTAAAGACATGACATTAAGCTCGTAGACACGCTCTCTACATGCAGATCAATGGATCAGCAGTGTGCATCATGTTCAGTCTATTTAAATGATGGAGCTCAAAGTCACAGAGCACAAGTTCACCTCAGGGGGCTTTACCACCGCGCTGCAGCGCTCAAAGAGTTAAAGTGTTTGATGCAGTCAGAATGCTCACATCTGATTATTTATTTTAATTATAACAAATACTGAAGAGTTCAAGATGAGACATAGAACACTGAATTAAAACGTAGAGAAGCTTTTGCTAGTTTAGTTCAATAAATGGAATGAGACATAAACACACTTGCTGAGTGACAGAAGAAAGTGGTGCCTGTGGTTTCAGAGGTAGTCCGAGGTTGTCCTGCTGTTCATCAGACAATAAGTGACAGCAGCTGATGTAACGTGGGACAGTAACTCTGATAACAACACTGTTAGGCCTGGACGGTCTGTCGATTATTAAAGTGATCACTGGATCTTTAGAGTTTACTATCAAATCAAGATGTTCAAATGAAGTAAAACTGAGATAAAAGCGAGTCATTATTTAGAGATGTGATGTTTGAAAGTCCCAAATGAACCGGCTGATAGTCAGGAGCAGGAGGTAGCAGAGGTTCAGAGGGACTGTCAGTAAATAGTTGTGGTTAGCACCAGAGGGGTTTGACATAGAGCGTGCTGCAGAGGGTCTGTGACAGGAAGTGATGCTTATAGGAATGACTTTCTCTCAGGAGAGCATGAAGGAGGTTGACTGATTGCGTAATGCACATGTGAGGATTAATTACAGGCCTGTGGATGTTTTCTGAGGTATAACAGGAGGATCATAAGACGGCTAACATGCTGTGACTTATTTACAGTCTATTACATACATTTTACAGGTTATTATAGCATTTCCACTGTTACTACACCATCACACACACAGGTCCTCTAGGACGGGTTCTGTCCTCTGGGACAGTTGAGACATGAAGTGAGCAAACAGGACTCCACTCGTGAAACCAAGTGTGTGTCAGGGTTGTTAAGATGGTTGTGTCCCAATTAGGCTTTGCCTTCTGTGTTCCGTGTCTTTGTGTAGCTCCACACCCTCCTCACTCTACCGGTCAGCCACTCCCTCCTCACCAGCACATCTCCCTTCACCTGTTCCAGACACTATATAAACTCTGCCTCTCAGTCACTCTTTGCCAGATCATTTTCATGTCTACCCGCCCGTTTGGCTCGTCTTGTTCCCGGGTTTCCCGTCTGCCTCATTCTGCTGGATTTTCCCCCTCGTCTCCTGTCTTGTCTGTGGATCCCCTGTTGTGTCCTGTAAGTTTCCTGTGTTGATTTAATTCTTCATTAAATACCTGCTTCACGCTACTCTGTCTGGCCTGCATTTGAGTCCTCCACCACACCCCGTGACAGGTTGTGTTGTGAACATTCAGAGTGTTAACAGTTAAAAAAAACTTGCCTACCTATCCAACCTGTCAGACCAGTTCAGACACTCAGATTACAAACTTCTGTTGAAACTGCGTGAGAAACATGAACATTGTATTTCTAAAAATCATTGTTCTTTATCTCAGAGAGGAATTCTACTGCAAATAACAAATCTATCTTTAGAAACATCGTTCTATTCTCCAGTTAAACAGAGAAACAACACAAAGAGATCAAAGTGATCCTGATGATCAAACATGTACAGATTCCTCTGGTAGGATTCTCACCTGCTGAACTCACTTCAGGTCAGTTTACAGACACGTTGTACCTTCATGTGTGGAGGAAACACTGGAGAGAAGAAGCTGCTCATGTCCTCCTGTCAGTCCTGGTGTCTGTGTCCATTTGATCCGAGGACGCCGTCACACCCTCATCACTTCAGAGTCCAAGTCTAAAATAAAACCAGTGAGACGTCAAAACCTGTCCAACAGGTGGTAGATGTCAGCCTATCAGAGGTGTTTGTATTTCCTCATTCCTCTCCCTCACCTGCAGCTGACTCATGTTGTGTTGTTGAGTGTTGGAGACGGTTATTGTAATGTGTGTTATGCTTTCTTAAATCAAATCAAGTGTTCACTGAGTCCTTCCTTTCCTTTATAACACGTCCTCACAGCGAGCCAATCAGACACATCACAGGTGAGGTGATGTAGTTCTCCTCTCTGTCCACTAGATGATGCTAACTAACCATCTAAAGAGATGAAGATCAGCTCAGTTCAGAAAGATTCAATGAAGCAGCAGCAACTTGGATCACATGCACGTCTCACTGATGAGACACAATGTGACGTTTACATGTATTTATCTATAAAAGTGTTATTGTGAATGAAGATTTGGTGAAACATGTTCATCAATCACATTCTTCTATCATGATTTATAACCTACATGTTGTAACATTTCTGAGCAGCAGCTTCTAAAAGTTTACAGTCAAAAGAATCAGTGTGAAGCCGTCAAATAAGCAGAAGATCACATGACGATGAAGAAGCAGAAGAAACACGTGAACATCTCATGTTATCACCAACAGACCATCAAACTGAAGGACTCGGATCAAACTCAGTGCTCCTGTTTCAGATACAAAGTGCAGCTCACATGAGACACTGGAGACACTCTGGATGTTGGATCTGATCCTGGAGCAGTGTCAGTAAAGACATGACATTAAGCTCTGAGACACGCTCTCTACATGCAGATCAATGGATCAGCAGTGTGCATCGTGTTCAGTCTATTTAAATGATGGAGCTCAAAGTCACAGAGCACAAGTTCACCTCAACTATAAGCATTATTTACATTCATTCACTATTATTGCATGAATAATGCTATTATATAGAACAAATCACTTAAGTCTGTTTCCTAAGAACGAAGTCATAAAATGAGGACAAATGCAGAAGCAAGTTCCCTCAGTTTGTAATGATATGAGATATAGATATCAGCTTAACATCCTCACGTTTGAGATTGTGGAACCTGATGTATGACATTCTTTTATTTTCTTGAAACTTTGAGTTGATCTCTTGAACTCCGGGCTGTGGATGAACAGTAATATGAGGACACCACCTCGGGCTTCCTGAGGATGTGTCTTCAGTCTTCTGGCAATTCATGAAGCGGTGAACGACCAAAACACACCAAAACATTTTGACAAAACAAGTTGAAGGATTCATGTTCCTTCTGTGAGTCATAGAAACTCACCAACTTTTCTGAACTCTTTGAAATCACTTTAGACATTCTGACACCAAAGTTAACACAACATAATAACAGTACAATATAAGCGAGGATATGGTACACAATGAGTCCTCCAAAATATGTAGCAATGTAGCCTGTTGTTTGAGACTGTAGTCAAACGTTGTGTTGTAGTGACATTAAGTGTGATTTAATCAACAGATTCAATTTCAATCGGTGTTCTCGGTATCCCACAATCCATTGCATGCTGCTCAGTTGTTTAGGACTTAACGAGGACTGCCTTCAAGCCCCGTAAAGCAGGAAATACCATGTCGTGTTTGTGTCGGGTGTTTGTCTTCGGGTGGCTGTCAATCACTGGGAAACCTATCGTATGAATAACACCAATGAAAGCTCCACAGATCAGATGAGTGGATGTCACTGAGGGCTCATGTTAGCAGCCTGGACATGTTGATCACAAGGCGATAGCTTCGTTGATGCTTGTTCCACCAATGGTGAAGATTCTCCTATCGTGGCTATTGAGTTCAACCCAAGCACTTACCAGTGTTTGTGGATGAACTTAGAGATGTTTGAGTGTAGAAGTGGTCGTGGAGAGCGATAGAGAGCATCGATATCCGCTAAAACAATGCTCTCCTCAATCGCTAAACTCCAACGATGACTAGTGTCTCTGCATCAGCAGTTACCAGCGGTAGGTCGGCTGTCGCTAATGCTTTGCTACGCTGATACGTAGCTTTCTCACAGCGAAGAAGGTTGTTTAAGTTTGCAAAAGAATATTAAGAGAAAGCTGTGTTTTATAGCTCAATGCTTTACTAGAATAAGAACATAGAAAGTGAAGGTTATTGGTCCCCTTCCCTCCGTCTGCCTGATTCCATGTGAATGCAGTATCATTAATGCTCATTCTGTAACTTTATGGCCCAAATTAAACCTGGCTGTTGTTTGGTTGTCTGCACCAACTCAGCCACATATATGTGCAGAGGCACAAGTCTCTATGTGGTGTTAGCATCATTTATTCATACAAGTTCTCATCACAAAGAAATGAACAAAAACTAAAATGTGAAGCATTCCAATCTTTGACAGGAAATATGTCTGCTGATAATAAAGCACGAGTCTCTGCTGAAGGTTAATAACCCATTTATTTCCTTTTGGCAAGTCCCCTCGCCATCATTTTTGCAGCGAATCATTTGTACTTGTACCGTCTTGTCGCACCTTGTTTCGTGTTTTCACATTGGTCTCATTTAAATGGTCTTATTTCTTGTTGCAGAGAGGTTCCTCAGGCTGGCTGTGGTTTTCTTTCATGCCCGGCTGCATTCGTGTTGCTGAAACAAGCTGCCAGTGTGAGGGCTCTGTTTTGCATTTTACATTTCACTCTCTTTTGCATTGATATCTTGTATTTTACATTCCATCTTGTTTTTTTTACATTAAACCTGTTTTATTATCTCTTAGTTCCTTTCTCTGTTAGAACAAGTGACCTTTAACTAAAAACAAGACAAAGACTTCACCATGAGCTCCGGGACCTCCTGATCGGCATCTTTTACTATATTTTGATCGACAATTATTGGTAGATTGATCAGTAATGAAAATACAGTAATGCTTTGTCGCAGCCCTAAATCCATGCATCTATTGTACGTTTTTAACACATAAAATAAAAAGGATGTCGTTTTTGACGTGATCAATACTACTCTTTGGTTCTGTGCAGGGGCGTATAGGATTCAAAGCGCAAAACCTGCGCGCGTCAATTTTTCATACTATCCGCAGCTAGTTCAGACATAAAGCACAGACTGGTCTCTCCTCATCTCCGACCGCGTTCTCTGTGAACCCCAGAGCAAGAGAGGCGTCATCACATGTTCTTCTTGGCTGCTGTTCATCTCGGATGCATCTCTTGCCGTTGCTTTTCTGTTCCCGCCAAATGTCTCTTCATTTTGAACACTAAGCCACACATGTGAGACGCCGTCGCGCATGCGCAAGCGTAACCTGTTAACAGCGTAACGTAAACATTTGCACGAAAGTACAGGCATTTCGCCATGTATTTATTAATTACTTTTTTTTTTTTGGAAATAAAAATATTCTGCATTTCCCCCGGCGCCCCACCTGTAATACCACCGCGCCCCACAGTTTGAGAACCACTGACCTAAGTCCACTTAAATGAATAACAACATAAAGTATGACTTCTTCTGTTGCAGCACCATTCATCCAACACGACAGGCTCATAGACGATGTGACGGCGGATACATTATGAGAAGAAGAAGTGTGACCTCATATGTTCCCGTGCATTCATTAACTCGGTGAGTTCTCGTACTTTTCATTTCGCTCCTTGACCTCACAGAGCCCTGGCTATCATTAGCCATTCATTCAAACCTTCTTCTTCTGTGCTTCTTCTCTACTTCTTCATGCTCACACTTAAATGTCTGTCAGCATATACTTTATGTCTGGAATCCAAAGGTGTGGCTGAGGACCTCTTTTATAAACCTGAGTGAATAGCAGTGAAAGTTGAACAGCTTGAAGGTAAACCTTGAACCTCTTTCAACTCTACATAAAGCAGCTGCAGCCGTTACTTTATTATTTAGACTGAATAGTCCGTAATGCATTTGAGAAATAATTGTTGAAAAGCTCCAAAGCTGTAGAATAAGTAGAATACCGGTCGTAATATTTCTTTGCTGCAATTAAAAAACACAACTCAATGTAGGTCTATTGAGGTGACATACCTCCTCCTGGAATATGAATCCTGTCCCAATGGGACAAAACGAACAGAAAGCTGTTCTTACTCCAGAGAGGATTATCTTCCTCAAGTCTTTGCTTTGATTTTGGCAGCTTCTTGTCATCAGTGACAGATTGGAAGGCAGGAAAGTGGTCTGAAACCTACTTGGTATTCTTTGAAACTCTGTCTCTCCTCATGTTAACAAATGAGGAGACACACTGAGGAGGTTGCACTGGGAAGTACCTCGTGTCAAACGTTAAGGACGACCTCACTCAGTCAAATAAAAGTTAAGATAACAAAATAAACCATTTCTTTTCATACAGATAATGTCGTTCTAATGCTGTGATTAACGTGAGGGCGGGTCCAAGTGATGAACAACGAAGCGGGGCTGAGTGAGTTGGTTCTGGTTCTGCTTTACGTCACACTGACGGGAGCTGTCCAGGAAGTGACGGTCGGATCGTGATCTGCATTTAAACTGTCGACATAACTCAGCAGATGAACTGCTTTTAGTGCGGCTCGCCTCGCTCGAATGGAACCGGAGGTGACGGAGGTGACGGAGGAGCAGGAAGCTCTTTGGCTGGTTTCATGTGTATTCATGTGTTGGTGTTGGACTGAAGACCAAACACCTGTTTTTAACCTGAAAACCTGGAAGGAAAGTTTTGTTTTCACACTATTTTTATTCATTTGCGATATAGTTATTGCAACCCTTTAGATCATATTTGATATTTACTTTAAATCAGATCACACAGTGTCAGTCAGATACAGTCAAATCTCAATATTCAGCCTGCTTTATATTCACAGCAGCTGCATTAGGTGAGTGGGCGCTGTAGTAAGTTGGCTATAGTAAACATGACTTATTAACGGCACTTCTGTGGTTATTTTAACCCAACTGACGATCTTTTCCTGAACCTAACTAAGTAGTCTTAAAATGGAGAGTTTATTTTCAAAAGATTGTCTGCATTTAATACTGACGCGTGATGTGAACTCTGACATGGAATGACTTTTATTTTCTCCTGTCAAGCTGTTTTTATTGGTTTACTATTTGAATTAGTCTTAAAAATGCCAAAATTCAACTCCCAAATAGTTCATGACACCATAATCATGAATTTGAACGTGATATATATACATATATATATATATTCTCTTGCAGACCATAAATCACCAGATATAGTTACTCCCCGCCTTGACCTTAACACATCTTTGAGCACAACAAACTCATGAGTGGAACCTGAAGGGAAAACGTCTGCACTCGTCGGTTCAGGTTTTTCAGGAAAACACTCCTAATTCAGATTTACTAAAACAACTCAGAATATTTAGATGTCTATCAACTAAAGATAATAAAAAAACGAAATATATATATATATATATATATATATATATATATTTATATATATATATATATATATATATATACGTGCATTTTTGTGTTTGAAATGATTTATTTATTTACTATTATCATCAAAATGTACAACAGCAACAAAAAAGTAAGATATATAGAATATTTCTAACATTTCCGAAGGAAAAATTGTACAATTTACAAAGAATCCCAGTAAAATCTTCAGGGAAGGTCTGCTTTCTGAGTCCACACTAAACATGTGAGAAGCAGCGCTCCGTTTTTATCTTCAATATATTTGGAACAAACTCTTTCTCCTTTTCATTTTAACTCCACCATTTCTCTCCTCCCACAGTCCCACGTTATCCTCTTCTTTTTCCTTTTATCCTTTCTTTGCTCTTCCTACCGTCCACACACACACACACACACACACACACACACACACACACACACACACACACACACACACACTCTCCTTCTCATCTTTCCACTCTGGCTGATCGACGGATAGCTCTCTGGAGTCAAGCGTGCGATTGACAGATGACAGTTGATGGTAACAGCGGCTCAGTGTGGACAAACAGATCCCACCAATCACAATGACCGATCGCTGACCAACCTACCAACAGGCTGTCGAACCTGAGTGGCAACATGAACCTGATCTCCCACTGTTTCGTCTTTTCTTTTAGAGTTTAGAGTTTGAAAATTTGGAGGCTTAAATCTTTATGCAAATGATCCGAAATGGAGGAAATAAATGTGGTCACCCAGAGCTCTGCTATAGTAGCTCATATTCTTACAGAGACCAGGTGGAAATCTGTTGTTAACGTTATTTGGAGTGTTGATGCTACATTCTTAGCCTAGCATAGCCCCGATCGATCCAGGCTCTATTCATAAAACAAGCATTTTAAAACTTGTCCTCTTAACGTCTTGCAGACAGACCTGACGAAGCTTGAATTCAGACCTTTTACAAATGGGCATCATAATGTCGATATTTCATCCTTTATTTCATCGTGTATTGCGATTACAGCACAGCAAAATCTGATCATTTTGGGTTCATCCCTCTTTCGTAAAGCAGCCCACATGTGGCTGTATTCAGCTCCGGATGATGTTATGAACCAAGAGGCCAGTGTTTGGTGTTCTTGTGTGGGGGGAGTTTCACGACACGTACAAAGCAGCACCAGTGGTTGTTTTGATCATGGTTAATGAAACATTGTTGGTATCTACATGGAGGTAAGCCTGATGCTCCTGATGCTTCTTGTTTGATGTGAACACAGTGACATTAACCAGCTTTTATTCGCTGATATTCATCGTAGCTTTGGTGGTCTCTACAAAGGCCGATCAGTTGACGCATCAATCTGAATTAAAACAATTACCAGAATGATTTGTCTGCTCTTTATGTCGCTCTGACAGCAAAGCTCTCTGAACAAATAAACTGTAAATGAACTTCATTGATATGACATGTGTCACCGGTCAAACATGTTCTCAGTGGTTAATAAGAATAACTTTATTTATGAAGCACCTTTAAAGTTTACAAAGTGCTTTGACAGACAAAGCAGCAAGACAATAATAACAGAAAGCTCAGTGAGACAGTCGACACGATACGAATAAACTAAGAAATCCAATAAATTTAAAAAATATATGTAATAAAAATAATTTCGTAAAACGTCACTACACAATATAGCGTGTTTCCTGGTAATTTAGTAAATGCATGTGTGTTATGAAATGACCACTGAAGCCTTGTTATGACCAAAGAGTTGGACCAACTGATAAAACCATCGTTAGAGCTCAGCTGAGGAATGAAACTGTTTTAGTTTCAGTCTTTGTCTTAAACAATGCTCGACTCATTCATCGGTGTTTTATTCTGGGACATTGTACTCACGTTGGAAAGTCCTGTTTTAGATTTAGTGAATGAAAGCTGGACGTTTGAGTGTTTCTGCTCAATGATGAGTCTTGTCGGCATGCTTTGTTTTTTCGTGTGGATAAAGCCGTCAGTTTTAGTTGAGCAGCTTTAAAGGATAATCCGTCGTTGAGCCCATCGGAGGAAACTTCTGCCAAACAAACATGACGTTGACTCTTTCACAACCGTGTCGTTCTACTTTTCACATTGTGCTCATCATGTGTGCTGACTTGTTGGGTGTGTGTGTGTGTGTGTGTGTGTGTGTGTGTGTGTGTGTGTGTGTGTGTGTTTTTTGGCTGACTAATGTTTCTCTCAATGATCAGAGTACACGACACAGAAATCGAACTAATCCTGAGACTCTGGAGGACGAGACTAACTTAGTGGACTGTTCGTCCTGTTGTTGAGCAGACTGCAGACAAGAAAACGTGGCGAGGTTATTCATAAGTCACTCTGCAATGTGAAATATTTCTTCCAAGAAATAAGGTTTGTCTCCTTTAAACAGGATCATATTAATGCAAGGACACGAGGAAGCTTCAGAGAATCTTATTTCACCATCTGCATTCACATTTCTCACTTTTCACCAGTTTTACATTCTCTTCTGTTTATTGTAATTCATGTTTTTTAATGTTTTCCCTCTTTTGGTCCTTTGGTGCGTTTGACTCTTTCATGCA